>OY288222.1:16342500-16391411 GCA_958449745.1 Ochropleura leucogaster
TAGTTTTATTTTTTTGTTATTATTATTATTATTTTTATTATTTACACATACATTCTTAGTTTTAGTACTTAACTAGGATGGGGATGGTTGATTGGGCACTGTTTCGGGTTAAGTTATTTTAACAGTTTTCCACGTTTCGTCTACCGACCAGGGATTTCGCTAGCTTTAGCATGGCTTCCACAACGCTCGCGTCTCGATGCTGCATGGCCGTCTTTAGGTTGTAATCGACGACCGTTTTAGTTGGCGCATCCATCGCTTTCTTTGCAAAGCGACCCGTGGCGTCATCGGCGTCGTCGGAGTAGTAGACGCAACTGACTGTATGTCTCGACACCGCCACTACCGCGTGGGAGATGCTGTCGTGGATTTGAAGCCTCCTGGTCTTGGTGTTTATGATAATTACGCTGTCGTAGGTCAACCCCTGAGCCTCGTGGATGGTTAACGTGCGTGACCCTTCGCCGGACCCGTAGCCCTGGCTGGTGAGGCAAGCTTTTTCCTCTTGTGTGTGAACCAGGAATAGGGTATTTTGGGCAGTGCTTGGTATTTGTGCTCCAGTGTAACCTTTGACGCTCAGCGAGTGGACCCTCGACAACGACGACTTGGAGGAGTATATACCGGAGTATATCTCGTTTAGTGCGTATGCCACGTCCATCGGATTGCGGTGTGTACAAAGAAGTTCCTGGGTGATGCCTGCCACCAGGTTTGGACGGGTATACCTCAACTCGAATAGGTTCTCTCTGTCCAAAAATGGTAGCTGGTTTATGTCTCCGATGAGAACAACCTCGCTTGCTCCTGACAATTTGACTGCCATCACTATGGCCCCAAAATGGTTCATAAGAGCCTCGTCTACCGTGAGGCGGTAGCATTTTTCTTCTTTTTTGAACCCGTTGACTAAGATTGAGGCCATAGTACGCACCTTTGTTTTTACTCGATCCCCTAAGCGGTGCGCAAGCTTCTCTCTGAGATCTTTGGCAGCTTCGGTCGTTGTCGTGGCTACCACATCCTTCTCCTCATCGAAGTTTTTCACAACCCAGGTTGTTTTGCCGCAACCCGGAACCCCATTCACCCACTTGATGTTGGGTACCGCCCAATGTTCCTGGGATGCTGGGACATCTGAGACCCCCGAAATGGACTGAGCCATTGTAAGAATCCTATCGTCCAGCATAATTTTGGTACATTTGGCGGTAACCACTATCGGGTCGTCGCTGGGTACTTTAAATTTTGTTTTGCCTGAGCGCTCCGTTTCCTCCTCGTCAAGGTCCACGAAACCGCTTTTCGCGCTGTAGGCTGCCATATACGACCCCGTCATATCCCCTTTGATAACTTGGGATCTGGCGTTGTCGTACACGGCTGCCTCTGCCTCCTCGAGCAGTACACCTAACAGTCCTTCTGTGTTTCTCTGGAAGGTCTGCAGGATCTTACTGCATGTCATAAGATTGACCTGCCTGGTCGCTCTCACGATTGCTACGTACTCGAGGAAGGCGCTCTTCACGTGGTCCGTGGTGCCCGAGTTCACTGCTAGGGGAGGCGGGCTGACTTGCCCTTTTTCGGCTCTTGTTGGTGTAGGCTTTTGTGGAGTTAGTTCGGTTTGAGGTTTTCTGAAGAAACTCTCCACTGCTGCTTCCTGCTTCTCGGCTGGTGATTTGCCACTGGTGCTTGGGAGAAGTGCTCTGAAAAATGTGGTGAAGGTCTTCAGACGGCTCTTTGACCGGGCCTGGTCCTCCGGGCTGATGGTATGCTTCGGTCCCTTCGCAGCTTTATCGGCGGCTGCCTTTTGCTGAGCTCTCTCTGATCCGCTTTGTTTGGTAGGGCTAATTGTAGGCCTCGTCGCACTGGCTGTTGGGTCTCTGGGGGCTTTGAGGAAGCTTAGAGTTTCCCCTCGGTCCTCATAGACGACTACCTCATGATGTTCTGAGGCTTTCAAGCACCCAAAGCGATCAGCGATATCCCCTCGATCTCCTCCTATCACCATGGCGTCAACACTTATAGTACGGGCTGTGAGAGCCGTGTGTTCTCCTGCCTCCGCGATCTGTTGAAGCAACGAGCTTGCCTGAGCGAAAGAAGTCTCCTCGCGCCACTCGAATAATGCGATCGTCTTTCCTTTGAATCGCACTAGACGGCATCGGTGTGTGGCTACTTCTACTTGAGGCAGTGCGGCGTACTTACTACCTCTCATGCTCGTTTTGGTAGTGCTTCCGTTGATCAAGGTGGCTAGGCCTGGTGAAATAGGTATTCGGGCTGCAGCTCGGCTTGAGCCAATGCAGAAGCTTATACCAAGCTTTTCTGCCTCTCTGTTCATGAAGAGAGCGACTCCTCGCAGTCTTACGCCTGGGACTCCTTCTTCTCCGCATGCCAGGAATTGTGCGATGGGCATGGTACTTGAGTTAAGGAGGCTGGCCTCTGTTGCATGTGTTGTTGTGTTTTGTGTTGTTGTGGTTAGTGTTGTTGTGGTTTGTGTCGTTGTGCATTGTGTTGGTGTGGTTATTGTTGCTGTGGTTTGGGTTGTTGTGGTTAGTATTGTTGTGGTAAGTGTTGTTGTGGTTTGTGTGGTGGTAATTGTAACTGTTTGCCTAGACGATGGTAGGTTTCGGCTTCGCAAGGTAGCGTCCGTTTTGTTCCCCTTTGCAGCGACTATGGCGACCTTACTCGCGAATGCCAGGAATGGATTTCTAGTGGCCGGTCTCCCCATGATCTGATGGAGTGTGGACTGGCTCAGCTGGGTTTCGATTTTAATTTCCAGCTCCATTCTATCGCAACTAAACCTTGGGCATTCGAAGAGTAGGTGCCAGACTGTTTCATCGCAGTTGGGGTCACAGACGCACGAGGGACTGTCTTTAAGGTGAAACCGGTGGAGATACGCTGAGAATCCTCCATGTCCTGTTAGAACTTGTACATGGACCGGTGTGAGAGCTGTGTCACGGAGTGTCTTTTTCGCCGCTAACACGTCGGGGAAGAACACTTTTGTCACCGCTCCCGTACTAGAGGAATCGTATCGCGCTTGCCATTTCTTAACAGTCCCCTCCCTTATCTTTTTTCTCACGTACGATACGGGGACCTTGTCATATTCCGCTATTTGGTTTGTTAGAGCTGCCTCCTTGGCCAGCTCATCCGCTCTTTCGTTCCCGGCAGTTCCCACGTGGGCTCTGAGCCAGAAGAACCTCACTTCTCGGCCTTCTTCTTCAATCTCGCGGACGCATCTCTTGATGTCTAGTGCCAGGTGGTGAGTGACAGAGGGACTCCTCAGCAGGTCAAGTGACGATCTTGAGTCGCTTAAGATACTGATGGAGGCCACCCTGGATTCTCTTGCCATCTTGACAGCTCTGAAGAGAGCGTACATTTCCGATTGGAAAACCGTGTTGTGAGCCTCCAAGCCAAAAGAACTGGACATAGACTCTTCGCCGTTTTCCCACCAAGTTAGAGCAGCTCCCACTTTCCCCTCTAGCTTGCTGCCGTCGGTGTATATTTGGGGACCGATAATTTGGTGGGATTCTAGGGTTTCGGGAGTCAAGTCCTCTAGGCGTGCGTACTCTGTTGTTCTGAGCAGCGCTGGGTGGGGGTTTTGGGAGTGGTGCACGATGCACTCCAGCTCGCAGCCCGGCGGTATGAACTCTTGAGAATGACCTTTCTTGATCTTGAAGAGGGTTGCGGCCTCGATTACTCGGAGATCTAGGGGGAGTTGGCCTGAGAGGATGAGTGCCGATGTCAGAGACACCGTGCGGTACGCTTTGCAGATCTTCTGTGTGAAGCCTCTCTGCAGTGAGTCAAACTGATTCCTTGACATCAGTTTCTCAGCTGCGGGGGCCCACGCACTCGCTGCGTACATCACGATGGGCTCTATCACCGACACGTATATTGTCCTTATTATTTCTCTGTTGAGACCCCAGGTCACCTTTGCCGCGCATGCCAACTGCTTGTAAATTTCTGCAGCCTTCTTACAGGTTGCAGAAACGTGCGCATTGAAGGTGAGCTTGGAGTCTATGGTGAGACCTAGCAGCTTGACCTCGTTGACAAGGTTCAGCCGAGTGCCCGACATGTGGATTACCGGAACATCGTATTTAAGCTTTCTCGTTAGCACCATCGCATTGGTCTTGTGTGCGGCGAAACGTAGCTTATTTTTGACGCCCCATTCCGATACTATGTCTAGCGTATCGTTGGCTGATTGCTGCAGGGGACCGGTCTTAAAGTCCGAGAGGACAAGGACAACGTCGTCTGCGAAGGCTTGGCAGTATACCCCCATTCTAGCCATTCTGTGTAGGAGTGAATCTAGGATTAGGTTCCAAAACGTCGGTCCGGCAATTGAGCCCTGGACGCATCCTTTCGTGGTACCCTTTTCGCTAGAAGCTCTGGCATAGTTGACCCTGACTTTACGGTCTTCCAAGTACGAGGTGACGAGGGCGTATAAGTTTTTCGGACAATTTTTCACTACCATCTGTCTTTTAAGTGCTGGCCACCACGCGTTATCGAAGGCCCCCTCTATGTCCAATGATATCAAAAGCACGATCTTTTTAGCTTTGATTTCGGCACGCAAGTGTCCTATTAGAGCATAGAGGGCGTCCTCGGTGCCACGCTGCGGCATGAATCCAAATTGATTTATGTTGAGTGTTGGGAGAAAGTGCCACTGGAGTCTGCCTACTACAAGCTTCTCGACGATTTTTCCTAGGACTGAGAGCAGACCTATTGGCCTGTAGGACTTTGGGCTGGTATAGTCGTCCTTTCCTGGCTTGCGAAGGATGCACACGTGGGCGACCTTCCACTGCTTCGGAAAGTGTGATAGCGACAGGCACTTGTTGGCTATCGCTAAGAACAACTCCCGATCACAGTTTATTGCCGCTGTGCAGATGTCTGCCGTTAATCCATCAGGGCCAGGGGCTTTTTTCGGATTTTGTTTTAACAAAACCATTTCCAGCTCCGCCTCCGTAAAGGGTGGATCGTCGGCAGACAGTCCTTGCGGATTCTTCTGCTCCGCTAGCCTCCTCAGTGCAGTGTGGTATGGCTCTTCGGCATCCGTTGAGTCATCGGGGTAAAAGGTTTTTGCCAGAAGATCCGCAGATTGCTCAGGGCTGAGCGTCTCACCTGCGGTATTTCTCAGGAGCGCATCGTCCTGTCTTCTGGCTGTCTTCCTTAGTACCCTGTAGATACCGTCCCACATGCTTTCTCGCTCCTGCTTCGAGCAGAACTCCTTCCAGTTGGTCGTGGCTGCTTCTGTCGCTGCTGTGATGTATGTATTTTTAGCTTGCACGTATTCTTGGATGGTGAAGTGTCTCCGGCAAGCGGCGGCGTTTCGGATCCTTCTCTTTTTTGTTAATGCATCTCTTTGGAGACGGTCTAGAGAAGGGGTCCACCATGGGGGCTTGGCGTTTTCTTTAGGCGGCCCCAGTTTTGGGATCGCTTCCTCGCAAGAGTGATGGATGTATTGTGTGTAGATTATGACGAGTGCCTCCAGATCTTCCGGGCTTGGGGCGTCCGAGACTCTTACTGATGTTAAGTTGTTATCCGTCAGGCTAGTCTTGAAGTGTGTGTTGAAATCGGTCCACTTTGCCTTCTTTGTGTTGTAGATGCGCGTCGAGACTGGCCTTAGAGGTTCCAAGGCCTTTTCTAAACGCATTGAGAAGGTTATTGCATTGTGGTCTGAAGTTATAAGACTTCTTTCTACCCGCCACTCCTCGACCTTGCCGAACAACGACAGGCTGCAAACAGTCACGTCAACGTGGCTTGTGCACCACCTGTCTCCTCTGTAAGTCTCAAACGTCGGTGTTTGGCCCACGTTTAGGATCTGGAGATCACGCTCGTTGAGAAATGAGTTGTACGCTGCCCCGCGATGGTTTTCGGAGACACTCCCCCACCACTGGCTCCAAGCGTTTATGTCACCTCCCACTATGATGTTGTTTGTGTGTAGTTTTTCTATTTTTGAGTTGGTTTCACAAATGTAGGGTTCTATTTCTTGGTCACCCTCAAAATAAACCGATAGCACCCCAAGACTGAGCTGGCCCGCCTTCAGCAAGACAGCGGCGATGTTCTCGGTAACAAGCTGGGGGTCGTGAATGACCTCAAGGTTGTCACCGAACACAACGATCGCCGCCTTTACTGGTTTTTGGCGATTGAGGCTGCACTGGATGACATGTGTGCCAGGATTTTGTTTCATTACACCTGTTCTTCCTACGTATGGCTCTTGAACAAGTGCAACTGAAATTCCCTTACTCTGAGCCGTCATGTGGAGTTCTTCTGTGGCTAGTTTGGAGCGTTGAAGATTAATTTGAATGAACTTTAATCTTGCCGTCGGCCTTGACTTGTTTTGAGGTGTGACTGGTTGTTCTTGGTCGCCCTTAGCAATAGGAAACGCGCGACCTTGCTATTCCATCCCACTTTTGGCGTTCTTGGCAATCCTCGCTGTACGCTGTGTGTGCTATGTCGCTGCCCGATCTCTTTGCCACCTTGCAGTTTATGCAGGTGGGCTGTTTGCCGTCTGCTCGAGTGAGGCAGTCGCCGCTGCTGTGTGCTCCACTGCAGTAACTGCAGGCTTCTTTTCCAGCCTTACATATGGTCCTATTGTGTCCATATCCTAGGCACTTTGAGCACTGCACCAACGGGGACTGGTCTTCAATCGAGCAACGCTTGATTCCGACATGCACTTTTCGCGCCTGCGTGTAGCATTTCCACAGTTCTGGAGAGAGCTCCAGAACAGGGTGACACTCGTGGGGATTTCTTGCGCGCTTCCTATACCGCATCTTTAAGGTGAATCCATCTACAGCGACGTCCTGCAAAAGGTGTTTGTTTTGCGCTTTAAGGAGATCGACTATCTCCTCGTCGCTGTAGCTGGCCAGCACTCCTTTGATGCAGACGAGGGGGTTTTGGGGTTTTGGCTCCTGGACCTTGAGCCCTGCGTTCGCCTTAAATTGGTCTCTTATTGCATTTAAGTCCGACTTACTGGCGCACCTGAGGACTACTTTCTGGTTCCTCGCCTTCCGGACAGCGTCAACTCGGGCTCCGCTTGTTTTGAGGTCCAGGGCGGTCCTGATCCTCTCGATCACATTATCTCCAGTGTGCTGGGGATTCGTTGACGAGACGATCAGGGTGTGATTAGGTAGTTTTGGTGGCTTGGGCGTGTTGACAACCTGGGCAAAGGTTCTGGGATTCTGCTGTTGTTGAGGCAGTTTATCCACTTTGCCCAGTTCCGCTACCCCTTTCTCAATGTTCTGGAGGGTCTTTTTTACTTCCCCGACGGCGAGTTCCGCTTCCAGATTAGGCGCCGGGGGCGCTTGCATAACCTGCTCTTTATCGCGTAAAACTCGCACGTCTGCTGAGACCATCTCCAGCCTTTCTGAGATTGGTTTAAGATGTTGTGTGATGTTGAGTGGTGGGTGTGGTGGTGGAGGTGACACGACAGGCCTGTTGATGATGGCTTGCAGCTGGATGTGCAATTTTTCCATTTCCACTTCGAACGTGTTTGTCGTGAGCAGGCCTGGTTCTGTCTCTGTCTCGCGGCTACTCGGGTCCGGCTGCGATGTCTTGGGCTGGGTGAGATCTTCCTTTAGCCTTTCTAAAGTCTTTCGGAGCACGTCCAGCTGATTGGAGACGCTGGTTACGGTTGTGTCTAGGCGAGTTAGGCTAGCCCCCATTGTATCCCACTTAGGATCCCCCGGGGCTTTAGCACATTCTTGCCTTGTCTTTTCGTGTTCCGTCCGACTTTTCATGCTTGCTGTTACTATCTCTTTACGTACCTCCTTGATGCCGTTGAAGGCTTCAAGGGTCTCGTGTCCCAGCCATTCCCGGATCCCTTTCGCCTCCTTTTTTGTGTCGGACACGTCCGTTCTTATGAGGGAGAGCTCAACTTTCAGTGACATAAGTTCCCGAGTGTGAGCTCTCTCGACCCGCACAAGCTCTTGTGCGTGTCGAGAGCGCTCCTTCTCGAGGTTAAACTTATGGCGCGCTCTTGAGTCAGCAAGTGACAAGGCCGTCTCATAAAGGCCCTGTAGGCACTCGTGAGCCGTCACTTTGCACTCTCTCTTCATATTTCCTGCCGCTTCCAGGGCGTCTTTCCCTTTTTGGAGGAGATCGTTGGCTTCCCTTGTGGCCAGGTCCATTTCCACCCCTGTACCCCTTCTCGGCGTTTTGTAAAGGAGGCTAGGCCGTCCACTCGTAGGGGCTCCGCTCGCAGAGGAGGTCACAGAGCTTTCCTCGTCTGAAATGATCGGGTGGGGGGGGGAAATACCGCACTGTTCCCATTGGATGACTTTTTCCAATAATGCACGATCTTCTTGCATCTCTGGCACTGTTGATGGTGGTGGTGTCCTGTTGGTGATTTCTGGTTCCGACGCCGCTTTTGGCACCTGGGGCACTTGCGATGGACGCGCTGTCTTTTCCGAAACAATTGACTTAGCGGTATTTTTAAGGACTTTTTCCCTAAGCGATTTAGGGGCTTTTACGACATCCGTGGTCTGTTTACGAGAGGTGGAAGTCTGTTTGGAACTCATGATCGTGGTAGAAGTGGGGGATGGATTTATAAGTATACAATAATTTATAGCTTAACAAAGCAGGTCTTATAATATGATTAAAAATTGAGATATACTTAAATCTAGCGATATGTTATATAGATAAACTTTTTTTTTTTTTTTTTTTTTTTTTTTTTTTTTTTTTTTTTTTTTTTTTTTTTATCAGATAGTATGTATGGACTCACTGGTGTTTTCGCTGGTGTTCTGCGTCTGCTGTCGCTGATGTTCTGCGTCTGCTATCCAATGAGGAGCCCGACTCTTACAGAGCTCGATGTTGTGAGCTCTGTACGCGCTCAGATGGTGGTCAGTTTCCAGTGAAATTATTTCTTTTTTTGATGTTAATGAATCGCTGCTCGTAGGCGGTTCCAAATTTTAGGTTTCTGTTGGGGCCAAGTGAAAGAACTTTTCGTGCCCTTTAAAACAAGCCCAAACTTGGCTGTCTAGGGTCAACGGGAACAAAGTTAGACCGCGGGGGGGTGAGGTAGTCCTGAGGGGGTGAGGGGGGAGGGGTATGTTTCGTGGGTCGACTAAGAGGTTGGGGGGGGGGGGGGGTAGACAAGGTGGGGGTCGAGGGGTAAAGTGGGGGGGTGGGTATGACGGTATGAATAGGGTCACGGGGAGGGGGAGGTAGAACAGTAAAGGGAGAGACTCTGTCAGTTCTAATTTAAGGGTGGAATGTTGTAAGGGGGTGGTAGGTGGGGATTGTGAGGGGAGGGAGGGGGTAGTTATAACGGGTTAGGGTTTTGGTGAACCAGGAAAGATCCTGGAGTCCCAAGTCGAAAGAACCCAAACACGGAGGGGTTAAGACAAGGGGTTTAGGAGTACCCTCAGAACTTACCTGGCTTCAAGCCGCGATGTCGTCACGTCTATGACTGGTCTGGAGGCAAATTCCTCGGCCGGCTTCGGAGTCTTCAGCGTTGGTTGATATGACTGGCTTGTGGTGATGCCTTTTGTAAGAAAAACGTGGTCCGAAAGTGAGGTTATTTTCTCACAAAAACACGTGGTTTTAAGGGGTTTTCAAACCTTAATATCACCCAGATTTCTTCTCCAATTTTGCTGATCTTGGTGTTGGTAGATTGGCCTTTTTCGCCTCTATCAGGACCATATATCGGTAGAACAACTCCACTGACCTGTGCTGTGTTATTCCCAACTGAAGTCCAGGGGTTCCTGCTCCGCAACCCTTGATGATAGACACTTGCCCACACGTATCCTGGTGATTTATCACTGCACAATTTCACTGGTAACTTATTTGCGCACGTACCTCAACGCGTGTAATTTATACGAATTTTTAACGCGGAGTTGATGTTAATATGACGATGTTCGATCGGTTACTGGGTTAGGTTAGGTTAGGTTAGGTTAGGTTAGGTTAGGTTAGGTTAGGTTAGGTTAGGTTAGGTTAGGTTAGGTTAGGTTAGGTTAGGTTAGGTTAGGTTAGGTTAGGTTAGGTTAGGTTAGGTTAGGTTAGGTTAGGTTAGGTTAGGTTAGGTTAGGTTAGGTTAGGTTAGGTTAGGTTAGGTTAGGTTAGGTTAGGTTAGGTTAGGTTAGGTTAGGTTAGGTTAGGTTTTTTTTTTTTTTTTTTTTTTTTTGTTTTGGCAGGAGGGGGAAATCCCCACGGACACCTCGACTGCCTCACAGATTATGAGGCAGTCGAGGTAGTGTCGGACTCGAACCGACTAAAACCACCCTCCTGCTCTGCTCGTGTTCCTCTGACTTTGTCAGAGACCTTAAAAAGCGCTTTTCGCTGTGACTGCTGTTTTAAATTTTGATTAATAAAATAAATAAATAGATAATTAGTTTTATTTTTAATGCATTGTTTTATTTACTTATATAATTTGAATGTAATTTTTACTATTTTTCGTCTTATCCTGTGCTTGTATTGAAATATCGTTTCTTGAGGAGAATATCATATTTAATAAAGCAAGGGTTATTTTAATATAAGTTTTAATTTAATTGTTTTTGTTTCTTTTAATTACTATTTTTATTATTTTAGTGCAGTATTCTAAAAAGATCTTCCTTTCCTTGTTTTGTGACATTATGTTTTTTATGTTGTCTTTGGTTATGGTAGTCTCCAGTCTTGTCTCCACATCGAATCTTTCCGTCGCAAATACTGGGCATTCCGTTAGGATGTGTGCGATCGACTCCACTTTGTCCGGTTCGCAGATACACGCTGGGTTCTCCTTACACTTGAAACGGTGCAGGTATTCGGAGAACCCACCGTGCCCTGTCAAGATTTGGGTAATAAGACCGGCTGGTTTAATCTTGAGGACAATCTTGTGGGCGTCGATCGCATCAGGGAGAAACATTTTGGTGACTGAGGCCGTTACCCCAGTCTGATACCTTCGGTTCCATTCGTCGAGCGACCCCAAGCGGATTTGCCGCTTGACGAATGAAACCGGGCAACGATCATAGTCCGGCCTCTTCCTAGACCGGAGTGCAGCTTCCTTGGCGAGGTGGTCTGCGCGCTCGTTTTCTGCTAGCCCTGCGTGTGCCTTTACCCAGAACAAGGAGACATCTTTGCTCTGGGATAAAGCCGCGCCCACATTCGCTCTCGCCTCCACGGCCAGCGCGTGGAGGGAACCTTGGTTTGTGACTGTCTGTAGTGCGGCCTTTGAGTCACTGTAGATTCCAAAGGTTCCCTCTTTACGCTTCAGGATTTCGCGCGTGGCTACGCATATGGCCAGGAGTTCCGCCTGGTAGACCGTGCAGTACGACGGCAAGCTTAATTTGACGGACTTGATCTCGGCAGCATCATCCCAAAGTGACAGTGCTGCTCCGACCTTGCCCTCGATCTTGCTGCCGTCTGTGAAAACCCTGACTGCTTGTCTGTTGTGGAGGTCCACAAGTGTTCGGTCCTCCAGGCACACGAACTCCATAGCCATATGTTTCGCCGGGTGTGGTGTCTCTGCAAATGCCACCACCCGCTCTACCTCCCTGCCCGCAAGTGCCGGCTGTGGCACCCCCCTCTTTGCCTCGTACAGAGCGGCTGCTTCCTGTATACGGAGGTCAAGTGGGAGTATCCCAGCCAGCACCAGAGACGCGTTCAGCGAGACGGTGTGGTAGGATTTACAGAGCTTTTGCGCGAAACCTCGCTGGACCGTGTTAAGGCTTTTCTGCACTCCGATCTTTGCGGCTGCCGGCGCCCAGGCGCCTGCCGCGTATAGAATTATCGGCTCCACTGCTGCCGTGTAAATAGTGTGGATGATCTCCGGGTGAAGGCCCCAGCTCACTTTTGCCGCTCGTGCCAGCTGTTTGTAGATGTTCACAGCTTTTCTGCAAACGTTAGCGACGTGGGAGTTGAAAGTGAGCTGGTGGTCGACGGTGAGCCCCAGTATTTTCAGCTCCTTGGACATGCCAATGTCTACCCCGCCCATGCTCAGGAGCGGGACATCGTACTTAAGCTTCCTGGTTACTACCATTGCACAAGTTTTATGTGGTGCAAACTTCAGCTTATTTCTGATGCCCCACCCCCGAACATACTCGAGGGCGGCATTGGCCTGTCTCTGAACTTCCAACGCTGTGTCACCGTCGAAGATCATCACAACATCATCGGCGAACGCCTGGCAGTGGACGCCTCTCGTCACCAGCCCCTTCAGTAGGGGATCTAGGATCAGGTTCCACAAGATCGGACCGCCAATGGACCCTTGCACACACCCCTTATTTGTGTCTCGTGAACACTCGGCCCCTGCGTACCTTACGCGGACACTCCTACCAGTCAAATAGCTATCCAGCATCCTCCTGAGGTTCACCGGGCACTTTTCCTCAGCCAGTCTGGTCCTAATGGCCGGCCACCATGCGCTATCGAAGGCTCCCTCAATATCCAGTGATACAACAGTGATCAGCTTCTTTGCACTCAGCTTTCCCTTGATATGTTGTATCATGGTGTAGAGGGAGTCCTCGGTGCTCTTCTGGGGCATGAAACCATACTGGCGAGTACTTAGCCGCGGGATTAGATGCCATTTGATTCTTGCTACTAGCATCTTTTCAAGAATTTTGCCTAAGACTGGTAGGAGGCCAATCGGCCGGTATGACTTTGGGGTGGTGTAGGAATCCTTGCCGGGCTTGCGGAGGACTACCACTGTGGCCACCTTCCAGGCCCCAGGGAAGTGTCCGTGCTCCAAGCACTTGTTGGCCAGTGCAAGGAACATCCCTGGGTCCCGGGAAATGGCCTGGGCACAGATATCGGCCGTGAGACCGTCCGCCCCGGGTGCCTTCTTTGGGTTGAAGCTTTCCACCGCCGTTTTCAGCTCCTGGAGTGCAAACGGTGGGTCATGTTGTTCATCATGCGCCCACTCGTTTGCACGATTGGCCGCTTCCCGCGTCCGACGGTGGTCTTCAGTTTCGCCCTCTTCAAGGTCCTCGGGGTAGAAAGTCTCGGCCAGCAGCAAGGCCGATTCCTGTGCGCTCAGTGGCACTCCTTCCTTCACCAACGGCAAGTCCTCCTGTCTTTTGGCGGTCCGTCCTATGACCCTGTATATCCCCTCCCACATTCCTTCTCGATCCTGTTTTTGGCAAAAGCCCTTCCAGCCTTCTGTCTGCGCCTTTATGGCTAGGGACTCATAGTGTGCTTTTGCATGCAGGTACTCGTCGATGACTTTTTGTCTGCGGACTGGAGCAGCGCATCGAATGCGACGTCTCTTGGTGTTCACCTCCGACATCGCATCACCAAGCTCTTTGGACCACCACGGTATGGTAACTGTATCTGAATTTTTTACTTTTGGCAAAGTTTCTTCACAAGACTCTGTTATGCTAGCTATGTATCTATTTATTTTTGACTCTATATCTATTTTGCTGTTTATTTTTCTAATTTCAATTTCGTTTAATTTTGCCTCGGTTACCTTTTTTGTGTTATAGAGTCTCGTGGTTCTATTGATAGAGATTCCTTTTGATTTTAATAATTTAATTTTGAAAACGATACCGTTGTGGTCCGAGCTGGTGATACCTACCTCGACCCGCCAGTCCTCCACCAAGTCCAGGAGCTCCGTCGAACAGAATGTGACATCGACGAAGCTGCTGTACAGGGTGTTACCTCTGACGGTGTCGAAGGTCGGGGTGTTGCCAACGTTGAGTACCTGCATGCCCATGTCGTCCAGGGTTCCCGACATGTCCTCACCCTTGGTGTCAGTCACCAGGCTACCCCACCAAGTGCTCTTGGCGTTGGCGTCGCCGCCCATGAGTATCCTAGTGGGGCTTATTTCCTCACGAATCCGCAGGAGTTGCCCCAGGTATGGCTGTATGGGGCGGTCTGGTTCAAAGTAGAAGGAGACTACTGCGATTTCCCAGGCGCTGGTACGGATCCTCACCACCACGATGTTGTTGGTGGTGAGTTTCGGACACTGTGTCACATCAAGGTCGTGATCAAAGACGGCTATTGCCGCCTTCACAGTTCCATCTCCTTGTTCAGCGCACTGGTAGACTCTCGCTCCCCGGTAGTCTCGCATCCTTTTGACCCCACCCACATACGGCTCCTGAAGCAATGCGAACGCAACCCTCCGCTCACTAGCCACTAACATGAGCTCTTGGGTTGCTAGGTTCTTTCTCTGCAGATTCGCTTGGATCACCTGGTAATCCTTGTGAGCACTCGGGTGTGTTCGGGAATCCCTGGATGAGTCCCTGCTGGCTGTTTTCACTGGCTTGCCCTTAGCAATACGCCACCGACAGCCGCGCCAATGCGTCCCACTTAACGCGAATTGGGCACGTGCTGTCGAAGGCGTTGTGCTCGGTGCCGCTCAGCTTTGCCAGAGCGCAGTTCTTGCATTTAGGTGGTTCAGCAGCCAGCCGCGAGGGGCAGTCGGCTCTCAGATGAGGGCCACCACAGTGTGTGCAGAGGTCGACGGATTCCGTGCACAGTTTGCGGCCGTGGCCGAAACGTAAGCAGCGGGTGCATTGGATCAGCGGCGACTGGTCCTCCACCCGCACCCGCTGTAAGTCAATGTGCACTCGACCCGCCGATGTCAAGTTCTGCCACACTGACGGAGACACCTGCAGAATGATGTGGCTCATGTGGGGGTTCCGTGTCCTGCGACGGTACTTCACCCCCATCCTCACTCCATCTGCAGGTAAGTCCCCGATCAGATGGGCGTTCTGACGCTTTAGCGCGTCCGTGACCTCCTCATCTGAGTGGCAGGAGAGGACGTCCTTGAGGATGATAAGCGGATCTTTGTTTTTTACCTCCTCCACCACGAGGTTTCCAGCTTTCCTTATCCTCTCCGCCACCCGGGTCAGTTCCTCCCTGGTCCTGAAGCCAACGACCACCTTCTGGTCCCTCACTTTTCGCAACCTCTCTATCCTGGTTCCCTCGTTTCTGGCATCTACCGCCGTCCGAAGCTTCGCAATAACCTCTTCCCCGGTGTCCTGGTCGTCGACCGATGACACGAACACCGAGTGAAGGGGCTCTTGGAATTTCTGCTTTGGGACAGCAGCAGCCATTTCCGCGAACGAGGGTCCCTGGCCGGCGATAAAGCGTGGGGCCTGTTGGAGTTGCTCCGACAGAGCCCGTGTATGCAGCTGGCACTCCTCCAGCGCTTGTTTGTGCTGCTGGAGGTTCTCCGCCAGCTGCTTCATGAGCTCCACCGTTGCATCTGAAGTCGGATTCAGGTCCTTCGAGGGCTGTTCGGGTTCGACTGTCTCTCCGGTCCCTTTCCCTCTCTCAGCCTCTCCCTCTCTTACCAACTGGTACAGTCTTTCCACTGCCTTGGTCAGTCCGTCCTTTATTTCTTTTTTGAGGTTCCGAGAGCTGTCTAGCTGTATTTTGGCACTGCAGAGACACGCCTTTGCCTCCGTAGTTCTGTTAATATACTTTGTGGATGGCACTTCCCGAGGCGAGCTCTGCAGGACCCTATCAGACTGCTTCGGATCATCCAACTTTGTTTGCCGCGTCGATGTGGCTTTAGGCTTGGGTTTGGAAGGACTGGGCCCGAGCGTGTTCTTTGGAGGAGTAGTTGCGGGTGTCTCTTTTGGGGGTGTTGTACTTTTGCAAGATTGACCCGCCTTAAGTTTCTCCGCTTCCCACTCTCCAATACTACGCCGAACTGAAGGGCCCGCCTGTATTGAGGCTTCCTCCACATTTATAGGCTCCTCCATAACCTTCGCCTTTGTCACAGGTGTTCTTATGCCAAACATCACGCAGCTAGCAGTACCGCACTAAAAAGAAAAATATGGTCAGAGGACACGAGATCTGAATCCCTGTAAAAGGAGGATTCAGATAAGAATAAATAATCAAACAACCAAACTGAATCCCTGTAAAGAGGAGATTCAGTAGGCAAAATACAAAAATAATTAGAATAAAATAATAAAATGTATAGAATAAAATTTTCCAAATGTCATAAAATATACAGTTTTGCCAAAAGGCTTGTCAAAAATAGAAATAAATGGTCACAACCCTCCAAATAAAAGATTTACAAGCTAAAATTAAAATAAAATATTTTGTCGTCTGTTTCGTCTCTTCCCTCTTATAGACCAATGGGCGGGTGGGCGGGGATTTTTTATTTTGAGCTAGACCCTCGACCGAGGTGTCCAGGGACGCGTCTCCGCGCGGGCTAGCTGATTATGAAATAAAACTTATTGTCGGTGGAACAAAAATTTTGAGTTATGGTCCAAAAACGTGGTTTTTTAGGAAAAAATTTCGAAAATCAACCCCCAACCTGAATTCGGGTACACGGATCGCGGACCAAATTTCAGGGATGAAGGATGAGTACTATTGCAACTATAATCTACTGAAACAGAAACAAAAATTTTGAAAACAACGTAGATTTTGACTTTTTAAAATGAAAATTATTAAAAATGTGAGTTGTCTAAGGGAAGTTTTTTAGGGGTGCGTTCAAGTGGGTTCAAAACGGTCAGGTACTAAGCGGTTGCCTAGTTTAGTCTAAAATAGCTGAAAACAGCTTCAAAATCGGACCCTAAATAAAAAAGTTATCGATACTTTTATAATTTTTGTGTTCCCTTAGGTGGATTTTGGTACTTATAACGTTTATGAGAAATCACTAATATGTAAAAACAAACAGTTTTATTTTGAGCCAGACCCTCGACCGAGGTGTCCAGGGACGCGTCTCCGCGCGGGCTAGCTGATTATGAAATAAAACTTATTGTCGGTGGAACAAAAATTTTGAGTTATGGTCCAAAAACGTGGTTTTTTAGGAAAAAATTTCGAAAATCAACCCCCAACCTGAATTCGGGTACACGGATCGCGGACCAAATTTCAGGGATGAAGGATGAGTACTATTGCAACTATAATCTACTGAAACAGAAACAAAAATTTTGAAAACAACGTAGATTTTGACTTTTTAAAATGAAAATTATTAAAAATGTGAGTTGTCTAAGGGAAGTTTTTTAGGGGTGCGTTCAAGTGGGTTCAAAACGGTCAGGTACTAAGCGGTTGCCTAGTTTAGTCTAAAATAGCTGAAAACAGCTTCAAAATCGGACCCTAAATAAAAAAGTTATCGATACTTTTATAATTTTTGTGTTCCCTTAGGTGGATTTTGGTACTTATAACGTTTATGAGAAATCACTAATATGTAAAAACAAACAGTTTTATTTTGAGCCAGACCCTCGACCGAGGTGTCCAGGGACGCGTCTCCGCGCGGGCTAGCTGATTATGAAATAAAACTTATTGTCGGTGGAACAAAAATTTTGAGTTATGGTCCAAAAACGTGGTTTTTTAGGAAAAAATTTCGAAAATCAACCCCCAACCTGAATTCGGGTACACGGATCGCGGACCAAATTTCAGGGATGAAGGATGAGTACTATTGCAACTATAATCTACTGAAACAGAAACAAAAATTTTGAAAACAACGTAGATTTTGACTTTTTAAAATGAAAATTATTAAAAATGTGAGTTGTCTAAGGGAAGTTTTTTAGGGGTGCGTTCAAGTGGGTTCAAAACGGTCAGGTACTAAGCGGTTGCCTAGTTTAGTCTAAAATAGCTGAAAACAGCTTCAAAATCGGACCCTAAATAAAAAAGTTATCGATACTTTTATAATTTTTGTGTTCCCTTAGGTGGATTTTGGTACTTATAACGTTTATGAGAAATCACTAATATGTAAAAACAAACAGTTTTATTTTGAGCCAGACCCTCGACCGAGGTGTCCAGGGACGCGTCTCCGCGCGGGCTAGCTGATTATGAAATAAAACTTATTGTCGGTGGAACAAAAATTTTGAGTTATGGTCCAAAAACGTGGTTTTTTAGGAAAAAATTTCGAAAATCAACCCCCAACCTGAATTCGGGTACACGGATCGCGGACCAAATTTCAGGGATGAAGGATGAGTACTATTGCAACTATAATCTACTGAAACAGAAACAAAAATTTTGAAAACAACGTAGATTTTGACTTTTTAAAATGAAAATTATTAAAAATGTGAGTTGTCTAAGGGAAGTTTTTTAGGGGTGCGTTCAAGTGGGTTCAAAACGGTCAGGTACTAAGCGGTTGCCTAGTTTAGTCTAAAATAGCTGAAAACAGCTTCAAAATCGGACCCTAAATAAAAAAGTTATCGATACTTTTATAATTTTTGTGTTCCCTTAGGTGGATTTTGGTACTTATAACGTTTATGAGAAATCACTAATATGTAAAAACAAACAGTTTTATTTTGAGCCAGACCCTCGACCGAGGTGTCCAGGGACGCGTCTCCGCGCGGGCTAGCTGATTATGAAATAAAACTTATTGTCGGTGGAACAAAAATTTTGAGTTATGGTCCAAAAACGTGGTTTTTTAGGAAAAAATTTCGAAAATCAACCCCCAACCTGAATTCGGGTACACGGATCGCGGACCAAATTTCAGGGATGAAGGATGAGTACTATTGCAACTATAATCTACTGAAACAGAAACAAAAATTTTGAAAACAACGTAGATTTTGACTTTTTAAAATGAAAATTATTAAAAATGTGAGTTGTCTAAGGGAAGTTTTTTAGGGGTGCGTTCAAGTGGGTTCAAAACGGTCAGGTACTAAGCGGTTGCCTAGTTTAGTCTAAAATAGCTGAAAACAGCTTCAAAATCGGACCCTAAATAAAAAAGTTATCGATACTTTTATAATTTTTGTGTTCCCTTAGGTGGATTTTGGTACTTATAACGTTTATGAGAAATCACTAATATGTAAAAACAAACAGTTTTATTTTGAGCCAGACCCTCGACCGAGGTGTCCAGGGACGCGTCTCCGCGCGGGCTAGCTGATTATGAAATAAAACTTATTGTCGGTGGAACAAAAATTTTGAGTTATGGTCCAAAAACGTGGTTTTTTAGGAAAAAATTTCGAAAATCAACCCCCAACCTGAATTCGGGTACACGGATCGCGGACCAAATTTCAGGGATGAAGGATGAGTACTATTGCAACTATAATCTACTGAAACAGAAACAAAAATTTTGAAAACAACGTAGATTTTGACTTTTTAAAATGAAAATTATTAAAAATGTGAGTTGTCTAAGGGAAGTTTTTTAGGGGTGCGTTCAAGTGGGTTCAAAACGGTCAGGTACTAAGCGGTTGCCTAGTTTAGTCTAAAATAGCTGAAAACAGCTTCAAAATCGGACCCTAAATAAAAAAGTTATCGATACTTTTATAATTTTTGTGTTCCCTTAGGTGGATTTTGGTACTTATAACGTTTATGAGAAATCACTAATATGTAAAAACAAACAGTTTTATTTTGAGCCAGACCCTCGACCGAGGTGTCCAGGGACGCGTCTCCGCGCGGGCTAGCTGATTATGAAATAAAACTTATTGTCGGTGGAACAAAAATTTTGAGTTATGGTCCAAAAACGTGGTTTTTTAGGAAAAAATTTCGAAAATCAACCCCCAACCTGAATTCGGGTACACGGATCGCGGACCAAATTTCAGGGATGAAGGATGAGTACTATTGCAACTATAATCTACTGAAACAGAAACAAAAATTTTGAAAACAACGTAGATTTTGACTTTTTAAAATGAAAATTATTAAAAATGTGAGTTGTCTAAGGGAAGTTTTTTAGGGGTGCGTTCAAGTGGGTTCAAAACGGTCAGGTACTAAGCGGTTGCCTAGTTTAGTCTAAAATAGCTGAAAACAGCTTCAAAATCGGACCCTAAATAAAAAAGTTATCGATACTTTTATAATTTTTGTGTTCCCTTAGGTGGATTTTGGTACTTATAACGTTTATGAGAAATCACTAATATGTAAAAACAAACAGTTTTATTTTGAGCCAGACCCTCGACCGAGGTGTCCAGGGACGCGTCTCCGCGCGGGCTAGCTGATTATGAAATAAAACTTATTGTCGGTGGAACAAAAATTTTGAGTTATGGTCCAAAAACGTGGTTTTTTAGGAAAAAATTTCGAAAATCAACCCCCAACCTGAATTCGGGTACACGGATCGCGGACCAAATTTCAGGGATGAAGGATGAGTACTATTGCAACTATAATCTACTGAAACAGAAACAAAAATTTTGAAAACAACGTAGATTTTGACTTTTTAAAATGAAAATTATTAAAAATGTGAGTTGTCTAAGGGAAGTTTTTTAGGGGTGCGTTCAAGTGGGTTCAAAACGGTCAGGTACTAAGCGGTTGCCTAGTTTAGTCTAAAATAGCTGAAAACAGCTTCAAAATCGGACCCTAAATAAAAAAGTTATCGATACTTTTATAATTTTTGTGTTCCCTTAGGTGGATTTTGGTACTTATAACGTTTATGAGAAATCACTAATATGTAAAAACAAACAGTTTTATTTTGAGCCAGACCCTCGACCGAGGTGTCCAGGGACGCGTCTCCGCGCGGGCTAGCTGATTATGAAATAAAACTTATTGTCGGTGGAACAAAAATTTTGAGTTATGGTCCAAAAACGTGGTTTTTTAGGAAAAAATTTCGAAAATCAACCCCCAACCTGAATTCGGGTACACGGATCGCGGACCAAATTTCAGGGATGAAGGATGAGTACTATTGCAACTATAATCTACTGAAACAGAAACAAAAATTTTGAAAACAACGTAGATTTTGACTTTTTAAAATGAAAATTATTAAAAATGTGAGTTGTCTAAGGGAAGTTTTTTAGGGGTGCGTTCAAGTGGGTTCAAAACGGTCAGGTACTAAGCGGTTGCCTAGTTTAGTCTAAAATAGCTGAAAACAGCTTCAAAATCGGACCCTAAATAAAAAAGTTATCGATACTTTTATAATTTTTGTGTTCCCTTAGGTGGATTTTGGTACTTATAACGTTTATGAGAAATCACTAATATGTAAAAACAAACAGTTTTATTTTGAGCCAGACCCTCGACCGAGGTGTCCAGGGACGCGTCTCCGCGCGGGCTAGCTGATTATGAAATAAAACTTATTGTCGGTGGAACAAAAATTTTGAGTTATGGTCCAAAAACGTGGTTTTTTAGGAAAAAATTTCGAAAATCAACCCCCAACCTGAATTCGGGTACACGGATCGCGGACCAAATTTCAGGGATGAAGGATGAGTACTATTGCAACTATAATCTACTGAAACAGAAACAAAAATTTTGAAAACAACGTAGATTTTGACTTTTTAAAATGAAAATTATTAAAAATGTGAGTTGTCTAAGGGAAGTTTTTTAGGGGTGCGTTCAAGTGGGTTCAAAACGGTCAGGTACTAAGCGGTTGCCTAGTTTAGTCTAAAATAGCTGAAAACAGCTTCAAAATCGGACCCTAAATAAAAAAGTTATCGATACTTTTATAATTTTTGTGTTCCCTTAGGTGGATTTTGGTACTTATAACGTTTATGAGAAATCACTAATATGTAAAAACAAACAGTTTTATTTTGAGCCAGACCCTCGACCGAGGTGTCCAGGGACGCGTCTCCGCGCGGGCTAGCTGATTATGAAATAAAACTTATTGTCGGTGGAACAAAAATTTTGAGTTATGGTCCAAAAACGTGGTTTTTTAGGAAAAAATTTCGAAAATCAACCCCCAACCTGAATTCGGGTACACGGATCGCGGACCAAATTTCAGGGATGAAGGATGAGTACTATTGCAACTATAATCTACTGAAACAGAAACAAAAATTTTGAAAACAACGTAGATTTTGACTTTTTAAAATGAAAATTATTAAAAATGTGAGTTGTCTAAGGGAAGTTTTTTAGGGGTGCGTTCAAGTGGGTTCAAAACGGTCAGGTACTAAGCGGTTGCCTAGTTTAGTCTAAAATAGCTGAAAACAGCTTCAAAATCGGACCCTAAATAAAAAAGTTATCGATACTTTTATAATTTTTGTGTTCCCTTAGGTGGATTTTGGTACTTATAACGTTTATGAGAAATCACTAATATGTAAAAACAAACAGTTTTATTTTGAGCCAGACCCTCGACCGAGGTGTCCAGGGACGCGTCTCCGCGCGGGCTAGCTGATTATGAAATAAAACTTATTGTCGGTGGAACAAAAATTTTGAGTTATGGTCCAAAAACGTGGTTTTTTAGGAAAAAATTTCGAAAATCAACCCCCAACCTGAATTCGGGTACACGGATCGCGGACCAAATTTCAGGGATGAAGGATGAGTACTATTGCAACTATAATCTACTGAAACAGAAACAAAAATTTTGAAAACAACGTAGATTTTGACTTTTTAAAATGAAAATTATTAAAAATGTGAGTTGTCTAAGGGAAGTTTTTTAGGGGTGCGTTCAAGTGGGTTCAAAACGGTCAGGTACTAAGCGGTTGCCTAGTTTAGTCTAAAATAGCTGAAAACAGCTTCAAAATCGGACCCTAAATAAAAAAGTTATCGATACTTTTATAATTTTTGTGTTCCCTTAGGTGGATTTTGGTACTTATAACGTTTATGAGAAATCACTAATATGTAAAAACAAACAGTTTTATTTTGAGCCAGACCCTCGACCGAGGTGTCCAGGGACGCGTCTCCGCGCGGGCTAGCTGATTATGAAATAAAACTTATTGTCGGTGGAACAAAAATTTTGAGTTATGGTCCAAAAACGTGGTTTTTTAGGAAAAAATTTCGAAAATCAACCCCCAACCTGAATTCGGGTACACGGATCGCGGACCAAATTTCAGGGATGAAGGATGAGTACTATTGCAACTATAATCTACTGAAACAGAAACAAAAATTTTGAAAACAACGTAGATTTTGACTTTTTAAAATGAAAATTATTAAAAATGTGAGTTGTCTAAGGGAAGTTTTTTAGGGGTGCGTTCAAGTGGGTTCAAAACGGTCAGGTACTAAGCGGTTGCCTAGTTTAGTCTAAAATAGCTGAAAACAGCTTCAAAATCGGACCCTAAATAAAAAAGTTATCGATACTTTTATAATTTTTGTGTTCCCTTAGGTGGATTTTGGTACTTATAACGTTTATGAGAAATCACTAATATGTAAAAACAAACAGTTTTATTTTGAGCCAGACCCTCGACCGAGGTGTCCAGGGACGCGTCTCCGCGCGGGCTAGCTGATTATGAAATAAAACTTATTGTCGGTGGAACAAAAATTTTGAGTTATGGTCCAAAAACGTGGTTTTTTAGGAAAAAATTTCGAAAATCAACCCCCAACCTGAATTCGGGTACACGGATCGCGGACCAAATTTCAGGGATGAAGGATGAGTACTATTGCAACTATAATCTACTGAAACAGAAACAAAAATTTTGAAAACAACGTAGATTTTGACTTTTTAAAATGAAAATTATTAAAAATGTGAGTTGTCTAAGGGAAGTTTTTTAGGGGTGCGTTCAAGTGGGTTCAAAACGGTCAGGTACTAAGCGGTTGCCTAGTTTAGTCTAAAATAGCTGAAAACAGCTTCAAAATCGGACCCTAAATAAAAAAGTTATCGATACTTTTATAATTTTTGTGTTCCCTTAGGTGGATTTTGGTACTTATAACGTTTATGAGAAATCACTAATATGTAAAAACAAACAGTTTTATTTTGAGCCAGACCCTCGACCGAGGTGTCCAGGGACGCGTCTCCGCGCGGGCTAGCTGATTATGAAATAAAACTTATTGTCGGTGGAACAAAAATTTTGAGTTATGGTCCAAAAACGTGGTTTTTTAGGAAAAAATTTCGAAAATCAACCCCCAACCTGAATTCGGGTACACGGATCGCGGACCAAATTTCAGGGATGAAGGATGAGTACTATTGCAACTATAATCTACTGAAACAGAAACAAAAATTTTGAAAACAACGTAGATTTTGACTTTTTAAAATGAAAATTATTAAAAATGTGAGTTGTCTAAGGGAAGTTTTTTAGGGGTGCGTTCAAGTGGGTTCAAAACGGTCAGGTACTAAGCGGTTGCCTAGTTTAGTCTAAAATAGCTGAAAACAGCTTCAAAATCGGACCCTAAATAAAAAAGTTATCGATACTTTTATAATTTTTGTGTTCCCTTAGGTGGATTTTGGTACTTATAACGTTTATGAGAAATCACTAATATGTAAAAACAAACAGTTTTATTTTGAGCCAGACCCTCGACCGAGGTGTCCAGGGACGCGTCTCCGCGCGGGCTAGCTGATTATGAAATAAAACTTATTGTCGGTGGAACAAAAATTTTGAGTTATGGTCCAAAAACGTGGTTTTTTAGGAAAAAATTTCGAAAATCAACCCCCAACCTGAATTCGGGTACACGGATCGCGGACCAAATTTCAGGGATGAAGGATGAGTACTATTGCAACTATAATCTACTGAAACAGAAACAAAAATTTTGAAAACAACGTAGATTTTGACTTTTTAAAATGAAAATTATTAAAAATGTGAGTTGTCTAAGGGAAGTTTTTTAGGGGTGCGTTCAAGTGGGTTCAAAACGGTCAGGTACTAAGCGGTTGCCTAGTTTAGTCTAAAATAGCTGAAAACAGCTTCAAAATCGGACCCTAAATAAAAAAGTTATCGATACTTTTATAATTTTTGTGTTCCCTTAGGTGGATTTTGGTACTTATAACGTTTATGAGAAATCACTAATATGTAAAAACAAACAGTTTTATTTTGAGCCAGACCCTCGACCGAGGTGTCCAGGGACGCGTCTCCGCGCGGGCTAGCTGATTATGAAATAAAACTTATTGTCGGTGGAACAAAAATTTTGAGTTATGGTCCAAAAACGTGGTTTTTTAGGAAAAAATTTCGAAAATCAACCCCCAACCTGAATTCGGGTACACGGATCGCGGACCAAATTTCAGGGATGAAGGATGAGTACTATTGCAACTATAATCTACTGAAACAGAAACAAAAATTTTGAAAACAACGTAGATTTTGACTTTTTAAAATGAAAATTATTAAAAATGTGAGTTGTCTAAGGGAAGTTTTTTAGGGGTGCGTTCAAGTGGGTTCAAAACGGTCAGGTACTAAGCGGTTGCCTAGTTTAGTCTAAAATAGCTGAAAACAGCTTCAAAATCGGACCCTAAATAAAAAAGTTATCGATACTTTTATAATTTTTGTGTTCCCTTAGGTGGATTTTGGTACTTATAACGTTTATGAGAAATCACTAATATGTAAAAACAAACAGTTTTATTTTGAGCCAGACCCTCGACCGAGGTGTCCAGGGACGCGTCTCCGCGCGGGCTAGCTGATTATGAAATAAAACTTATTGTCGGTGGAACAAAAATTTTGAGTTATGGTCCAAAAACGTGGTTTTTTAGGAAAAAATTTCGAAAATCAACCCCCAACCTGAATTCGGGTACACGGATCGCGGACCAAATTTCAGGGATGAAGGATGAGTACTATTGCAACTATAATCTACTGAAACAGAAACAAAAATTTTGAAAACAACGTAGATTTTGACTTTTTAAAATGAAAATTATTAAAAATGTGAGTTGTCTAAGGGAAGTTTTTTAGGGGTGCGTTCAAGTGGGTTCAAAACGGTCAGGTACTAAGCGGTTGCCTAGTTTAGTCTAAAATAGCTGAAAACAGCTTCAAAATCGGACCCTAAATAAAAAAGTTATCGATACTTTTATAATTTTTGTGTTCCCTTAGGTGGATTTTGGTACTTATAACGTTTATGAGAAATCACTAATATGTAAAAACAAACAGTTTTATTTTGAGCCAGACCCTCGACCGAGGTGTCCAGGGACGCGTCTCCGCGCGGGCTAGCTGATTATGAAATAAAACTTATTGTCGGTGGAACAAAAATTTTGAGTTATGGTCCAAAAACGTGGTTTTTTAGGAAAAAATTTCGAAAATCAACCCCCAACCTGAATTCGGGTACACGGATCGCGGACCAAATTTCAGGGATGAAGGATGAGTACTATTGCAACTATAATCTACTGAAACAGAAACAAAAATTTTGAAAACAACGTAGATTTTGACTTTTTAAAATGAAAATTATTAAAAATGTGAGTTGTCTAAGGGAAGTTTTTTAGGGGTGCGTTCAAGTGGGTTCAAAACGGTCAGGTACTAAGCGGTTGCCTAGTTTAGTCTAAAATAGCTGAAAACAGCTTCAAAATCGGACCCTAAATAAAAAAGTTATCGATACTTTTATAATTTTTGTGTTCCCTTAGGTGGATTTTGGTACTTATAACGTTTATGAGAAATCACTAATATGTAAAAACAAACAGTTTTATTTTGAGCCAGACCCTCGACCGAGGTGTCCAGGGACGCGTCTCCGCGCGGGCTAGCTGATTATGAAATAAAACTTATTGTCGGTGGAACAAAAATTTTGAGTTATGGTCCAAAAACGTGGTTTTTTAGGAAAAAATTTCGAAAATCAACCCCCAACCTGAATTCGGGTACACGGATCGCGGACCAAATTTCAGGGATGAAGGATGAGTACTATTGCAACTATAATCTACTGAAACAGAAACAAAAATTTTGAAAACAACGTAGATTTTGACTTTTTAAAATGAAAATTATTAAAAATGTGAGTTGTCTAAGGGAAGTTTTTTAGGGGTGCGTTCAAGTGGGTTCAAAACGGTCAGGTACTAAGCGGTTGCCTAGTTTAGTCTAAAATAGCTGAAAACAGCTTCAAAATCGGACCCTAAATAAAAAAGTTATCGATACTTTTATAATTTTTGTGTTCCCTTAGGTGGATTTTGGTACTTATAACGTTTATGAGAAATCACTAATATGTAAAAACAAACAGTTTTATTTTGAGCCAGACCCTCGACCGAGGTGTCCAGGGACGCGTCTCCGCGCGGGCTAGCTGATTATGAAATAAAACTTATTGTCGGTGGAACAAAAATTTTGAGTTATGGTCCAAAAACGTGGTTTTTTAGGAAAAAATTTCGAAAATCAACCCCCAACCTGAATTCGGGTACACGGATCGCGGACCAAATTTCAGGGATGAAGGATGAGTACTATTGCAACTATAATCTACTGAAACAGAAACAAAAATTTTGAAAACAACGTAGATTTTGACTTTTTAAAATGAAAATTATTAAAAATGTGAGTTGTCTAAGGGAAGTTTTTTAGGGGTGCGTTCAAGTGGGTTCAAAACGGTCAGGTACTAAGCGGTTGCCTAGTTTAGTCTAAAATAGCTGAAAACAGCTTCAAAATCGGACCCTAAATAAAAAAGTTATCGATACTTTTATAATTTTTGTGTTCCCTTAGGTGGATTTTGGTACTTATAACGTTTATGAGAAATCACTAATATGTAAAAACAAACAGTTTTATTTTGAGCCAGACCCTCGACCGAGGTGTCCAGGGACGCGTCTCCGCGCGGGCTAGCTGATTATGAAATAAAACTTATTGTCGGTGGAACAAAAATTTTGAGTTATGGTCCAAAAACGTGGTTTTTTAGGAAAAAATTTCGAAAATCAACCCCCAACCTGAATTCGGGTACACGGATCGCGGACCAAATTTCAGGGATGAAGGATGAGTACTATTGCAACTATAATCTACTGAAACAGAAACAAAAATTTTGAAAACAACGTAGATTTTGACTTTTTAAAATGAAAATTATTAAAAATGTGAGTTGTCTAAGGGAAGTTTTTTAGGGGTGCGTTCAAGTGGGTTCAAAACGGTCAGGTACTAAGCGGTTGCCTAGTTTAGTCTAAAATAGCTGAAAACAGCTTCAAAATCGGACCCTAAATAAAAAAGTTATCGATACTTTTATAATTTTTGTGTTCCCTTAGGTGGATTTTGGTACTTATAACGTTTATGAGAAATCACTAATATGTAAAAACAAACAGTTTTATTTTGAGCCAGACCCTCGACCGAGGTGTCCAGGGACGCGTCTCCGCGCGGGCTAGCTGATTATGAAATAAAACTTATTGTCGGTGGAACAAAAATTTTGAGTTATGGTCCAAAAACGTGGTTTTTTAGGAAAAAATTTCGAAAATCAACCCCCAACCTGAATTCGGGTACACGGATCGCGGACCAAATTTCAGGGATGAAGGATGAGTACTATTGCAACTATAATCTACTGAAACAGAAACAAAAATTTTGAAAACAACGTAGATTTTGACTTTTTAAAATGAAAATTATTAAAAATGTGAGTTGTCTAAGGGAAGTTTTTTAGGGGTGCGTTCAAGTGGGTTCAAAACGGTCAGGTACTAAGCGGTTGCCTAGTTTAGTCTAAAATAGCTGAAAACAGCTTCAAAATCGGACCCTAAATAAAAAAGTTATCGATACTTTTATAATTTTTGTGTTCCCTTAGGTGGATTTTGGTACTTATAACGTTTATGAGAAATCACTAATATGTAAAAACAAACAGTTTTATTTTGAGCCAGACCCTCGACCGAGGTGTCCAGGGACGCGTCTCCGCGCGGGCTAGCTGATTATGAAATAAAACTTATTGTCGGTGGAACAAAAATTTTGAGTTATGGTCCAAAAACGTGGTTTTTTAGGAAAAAATTTCGAAAATCAACCCCCAACCTGAATTCGGGTACACGGATCGCGGACCAAATTTCAGGGATGAAGGATGAGTACTATTGCAACTATAATCTACTGAAACAGAAACAAAAATTTTGAAAACAACGTAGATTTTGACTTTTTAAAATGAAAATTATTAAAAATGTGAGTTGTCTAAGGGAAGTTTTTTAGGGGTGCGTTCAAGTGGGTTCAAAACGGTCAGGTACTAAGCGGTTGCCTAGTTTAGTCTAAAATAGCTGAAAACAGCTTCAAAATCGGACCCTAAATAAAAAAGTTATCGATACTTTTATAATTTTTGTGTTCCCTTAGGTGGATTTTGGTACTTATAACGTTTATGAGAAATCACTAATATGTAAAAACAAACAGTTTTATTTTGAGCCAGACCCTCGACCGAGGTGTCCAGGGACGCGTCTCCGCGCGGGCTAGCTGATTATGAAATAAAACTTATTGTCGGTGGAACAAAAATTTTGAGTTATGGTCCAAAAACGTGGTTTTTTAGGAAAAAATTTCGAAAATCAACCCCCAACCTGAATTCGGGTACACGGATCGCGGACCAAATTTCAGGGATGAAGGATGAGTACTATTGCAACTATAATCTACTGAAACAGAAACAAAAATTTTGAAAACAACGTAGATTTTGACTTTTTAAAATGAAAATTATTAAAAATGTGAGTTGTCTAAGGGAAGTTTTTTAGGGGTGCGTTCAAGTGGGTTCAAAACGGTCAGGTACTAAGCGGTTGCCTAGTTTAGTCTAAAATAGCTGAAAACAGCTTCAAAATCGGACCCTAAATAAAAAAGTTATCGATACTTTTATAATTTTTGTGTTCCCTTAGGTGGATTTTGGTACTTATAACGTTTATGAGAAATCACTAATATGTAAAAACAAACAGTTTTATTTTGAGCCAGACCCTCGACCGAGGTGTCCAGGGACGCGTCTCCGCGCGGGCTAGCTGATTATGAAATAAAACTTATTGTCGGTGGAACAAAAATTTTGAGTTATGGTCCAAAAACGTGGTTTTTTAGGAAAAAATTTCGAAAATCAACCCCCAACCTGAATTCGGGTACACGGATCGCGGACCAAATTTCAGGGATGAAGGATGAGTACTATTGCAACTATAATCTACTGAAACAGAAACAAAAATTTTGAAAACAACGTAGATTTTGACTTTTTAAAATGAAAATTATTAAAAATGTGAGTTGTCTAAGGGAAGTTTTTTAGGGGTGCGTTCAAGTGGGTTCAAAACGGTCAGGTACTAAGCGGTTGCCTAGTTTAGTCTAAAATAGCTGAAAACAGCTTCAAAATCGGACCCTAAATAAAAAAGTTATCGATACTTTTATAATTTTTGTGTTCCCTTAGGTGGATTTTGGTACTTATAACGTTTATGAGAAATCACTAATATGTAAAAACAAACAGTTTTATTTTGAGCCAGACCCTCGACCGAGGTGTCCAGGGACGCGTCTCCGCGCGGGCTAGCTGATTATGAAATAAAACTTATTGTCGGTGGAACAAAAATTTTGAGTTATGGTCCAAAAACGTGGTTTTTTAGGAAAAAATTTCGAAAATCAACCCCCAACCTGAATTCGGGTACACGGATCGCGGACCAAATTTCAGGGATGAAGGATGAGTACTATTGCAACTATAATCTACTGAAACAGAAACAAAAATTTTGAAAACAACGTAGATTTTGACTTTTTAAAATGAAAATTATTAAAAATGTGAGTTGTCTAAGGGAAGTTTTTTAGGGGTGCGTTCAAGTGGGTTCAAAACGGTCAGGTACTAAGCGGTTGCCTAGTTTAGTCTAAAATAGCTGAAAACAGCTTCAAAATCGGACCCTAAATAAAAAAGTTATCGATACTTTTATAATTTTTGTGTTCCCTTAGGTGGATTTTGGTACTTATAACGTTTATGAGAAATCACTAATATGTAAAAACAAACAGTTTTATTTTGAGCCAGACCCTCGACCGAGGTGTCCAGGGACGCGTCTCCGCGCGGGCTAGCTGATTATGAAATAAAACTTATTGTCGGTGGAACAAAAATTTTGAGTTATGGTCCAAAAACGTGGTTTTTTAGGAAAAAATTTCGAAAATCAACCCCCAACCTGAATTCGGGTACACGGATCGCGGACCAAATTTCAGGGATGAAGGATGAGTACTATTGCAACTATAATCTACTGAAACAGAAACAAAAATTTTGAAAACAACGTAGATTTTGACTTTTTAAAATGAAAATTATTAAAAATGTGAGTTGTCTAAGGGAAGTTTTTTAGGGGTGCGTTCAAGTGGGTTCAAAACGGTCAGGTACTAAGCGGTTGCCTAGTTTAGTCTAAAATAGCTGAAAACAGCTTCAAAATCGGACCCTAAATAAAAAAGTTATCGATACTTTTATAATTTTTGTGTTCCCTTAGGTGGATTTTGGTACTTATAACGTTTATGAGAAATCACTAATATGTAAAAACAAACAGTTTTATTTTGAGCCAGACCCTCGACCGAGGTGTCCAGGGACGCGTCTCCGCGCGGGCTAGCTGATTATGAAATAAAACTTATTGTCGGTGGAACAAAAATTTTGAGTTATGGTCCAAAAACGTGGTTTTTTAGGAAAAAATTTCGAAAATCAACCCCCAACCTGAATTCGGGTACACGGATCGCGGACCAAATTTCAGGGATGAAGGATGAGTACTATTGCAACTATAATCTACTGAAACAGAAACAAAAATTTTGAAAACAACGTAGATTTTGACTTTTTAAAATGAAAATTATTAAAAATGTGAGTTGTCTAAGGGAAGTTTTTTAGGGGTGCGTTCAAGTGGGTTCAAAACGGTCAGGTACTAAGCGGTTGCCTAGTTTAGTCTAAAATAGCTGAAAACAGCTTCAAAATCGGACCCTAAATAAAAAAGTTATCGATACTTTTATAATTTTTGTGTTCCCTTAGGTGGATTTTGGTACTTATAACGTTTATGAGAAATCACTAATATGTAAAAACAAACAGTTTTATTTTGAGCCAGACCCTCGACCGAGGTGTCCAGGGACGCGTCTCCGCGCGGGCTAGCTGATTATGAAATAAAACTTATTGTCGGTGGAACAAAAATTTTGAGTTATGGTCCAAAAACGTGGTTTTTTAGGAAAAAATTTCGAAAATCAACCCCCAACCTGAATTCGGGTACACGGATCGCGGACCAAATTTCAGGGATGAAGGATGAGTACTATTGCAACTATAATCTACTGAAACAGAAACAAAAATTTTGAAAACAACGTAGATTTTGACTTTTTAAAATGAAAATTATTAAAAATGTGAGTTGTCTAAGGGAAGTTTTTTAGGGGTGCGTTCAAGTGGGTTCAAAACGGTCAGGTACTAAGCGGTTGCCTAGTTTAGTCTAAAATAGCTGAAAACAGCTTCAAAATCGGACCCTAAATAAAAAAGTTATCGATACTTTTATAATTTTTGTGTTCCCTTAGGTGGATTTTGGTACTTATAACGTTTATGAGAAATCACTAATATGTAAAAACAAACAGTTTTATTTTGAGCCAGACCCTCGACCGAGGTGTCCAGGGACGCGTCTCCGCGCGGGCTAGCTGATTATGAAATAAAACTTATTGTCGGTGGAACAAAAATTTTGAGTTATGGTCCAAAAACGTGGTTTTTTAGGAAAAAATTTCGAAAATCAACCCCCAACCTGAATTCGGGTACACGGATCGCGGACCAAATTTCAGGGATGAAGGATGAGTACTATTGCAACTATAATCTACTGAAACAGAAACAAAAATTTTGAAAACAACGTAGATTTTGACTTTTTAAAATGAAAATTATTAAAAATGTGAGTTGTCTAAGGGAAGTTTTTTAGGGGTGCGTTCAAGTGGGTTCAAAACGGTCAGGTACTAAGCGGTTGCCTAGTTTAGTCTAAAATAGCTGAAAACAGCTTCAAAATCGGACCCTAAATAAAAAAGTTATCGATACTTTTATAATTTTTGTGTTCCCTTAGGTGGATTTTGGTACTTATAACGTTTATGAGAAATCACTAATATGTAAAAACAAACAGTTTTATTTTGAGCCAGACCCTCGACCGAGGTGTCCAGGGACGCGTCTCCGCGCGGGCTAGCTGATTATGAAATAAAACTTATTGTCGGTGGAACAAAAATTTTGAGTTATGGTCCAAAAACGTGGTTTTTTAGGAAAAAATTTCGAAAATCAACCCCCAACCTGAATTCGGGTACACGGATCGCGGACCAAATTTCAGGGATGAAGGATGAGTACTATTGCAACTATAATCTACTGAAACAGAAACAAAAATTTTGAAAACAACGTAGATTTTGACTTTTTAAAATGAAAATTATTAAAAATGTGAGTTGTCTAAGGGAAGTTTTTTAGGGGTGCGTTCAAGTGGGTTCAAAACGGTCAGGTACTAAGCGGTTGCCTAGTTTAGTCTAAAATAGCTGAAAACAGCTTCAAAATCGGACCCTAAATAAAAAAGTTATCGATACTTTTATAATTTTTGTGTTCCCTTAGGTGGATTTTGGTACTTATAACGTTTATGAGAAATCACTAATATGTAAAAACAAACAGTTTTATTTTGAGCCAGACCCTCGACCGAGGTGTCCAGGGACGCGTCTCCGCGCGGGCTAGCTGATTATGAAATAAAACTTATTGTCGGTGGAACAAAAATTTTGAGTTATGGTCCAAAAACGTGGTTTTTTAGGAAAAAATTTCGAAAATCAACCCCCAACCTGAATTCGGGTAAGGTCAGGCGGGGCAAGTGCGCCGACGGGGTAAGCGCGCCTACCATAAAAATATCGAAAACTACTGATGTTATATAACTAACGACATCTTACATCCATACAACAAACTAAAACACAGTTCTTTTTCAAAATCACAGATGCCTCTGTTCACCATACATTAATATATCGGCCATTTTAATTTTAGTGTCATTTAAACCTGTTACCAGAGATGAGCACGTCTTACTAATCCCCATATATCTTAAAATATTTTACGTGTTGCGGGAAACCAATGAGTTGAGTACAGAATTTGATAGTTTTCCTTTAAATCTATGTCTGTATTTTAGGCTTATATAGTGAAATTCATATTTTTTTTGTAAATTTAAAATCTTAACCTTAAATTAGTCAAGTGAGGCAAGTGCGCCTAAGTTTTTAGTAGTATGGCGCACTTGCCCCGAGCCAGAAGTCGTCAACTATTAAGATTAAAATATTTTCTTAACCGACGGCCTCTGAGTAAGGGTCATGTTTTTCTGTATTGAGAAGTTACTGCTTAGTGCTTAAGGTCATGTGATGAGAAGGCATTGGGTGATGGGTTTACTTGCTATCTTCTTACAAATGGTTCGTACTTATCAAAGAAAAAGCGAGAAGCCTTCTTGGTCTAGAGCAACTTTATGTCAAGCAGTTGACGCCGTTCGATCAGGCCCTCGCAACACAGTCTTAAACTTCAGACTCACTATTGCTTGATTTTAACGTGTTCAGTTTTTGAAATACCTTAGCCCAATAAAGACTGGAATGTTTTCTACTTTACCATTTAAGTTCTCGCTTGCCATCCACTAGATTACTAAGTATTTACGTCCTATGGCGTCAAAGGAAAAATTGTTACCTACTATCGTATTATTTAAATAACGCTGTGATTGAGTTAATTAAAGAAATCTAGCATTCCAGCCAAACCTGAAAACATTGATATTTAAATTCAGCAGTTTATACTTTTTACAATAAAAAAAAAACAACATTAAAGTGTTTAGAACCCCTGATTCCTAGTTTATGGCGCACTTGCCCCAAATTTCTTATGGAAGCTGTAGTAGCCTGTAGGATGCGTAAATTAAAAAAAAACCAAGAGTAATGCGCTTATTTGTGTAAGTTCTATTATGTAAATTATCTGTTTTTCTTGTAACGTACAATTTTAGCGTATTTTCTTTAATAGGCGCACTTGCCCCGTTTCCAGGGGCAAGTGCGCCTATATCCATGTATCTCAATTTATTAAAAAATATCGCATTAATGTTGATAGATTTGATTGAATCGTCGTTTCTTGCAGCTACAACATTCCAAATATTTACAATTTAATAAATGTGCACTCATAAGTCAACCCTGAAAAAAAATATTTTGCATCGAAATCATCTATGCAAAAAGTATGGCGCCCTTGCCCCGACTGACCTTACACGGATCGCGGACCAAATTTCAGGGATGAAGGATGAGTACTATTGCAACTATAATCTACTGAAACAGAAACAAAAATTTTGAAAACAACGTAGATTTTGACTTTTTAAAATGAAAATTATTAAAAATGTGAGTTGTCTAAGGGAAGTTTTTTAGGGGTGCGTTCAAGTGGGTTCAAAACGGTCAGGTACTAAGCGGTTGCCTAGTTTAGTCTAAAATAGCTGAAAACAGCTTCAAAATCGGACCCTAAATAAAAAAGTTATCGATACTTTTATAATTTTTGTGTTCCCTTAGGTGGATTTTGGTACTTATAACGTTTATGAGAAATCACTAATATGTAAAAACAAACAGTTTTATTTTGAGCCAGACCCTCGACCGAGGTGTCCAGGGACGCGTCTCCGCGCGGGCTAGCTGATTATGAAATAAAACTTATTGTCGGTGGAACAAAAATTTTGAGTTATGGTCCAAAAACGTGGTTTTTTAGGAAAAAATTTCGAAAATCAACCCCCAACCTGAATTCGGGTACACGGATCGCGGACCAAATTTCAGGGATGAAGGATGAGTACTATTGCAACTATAATCTACTGAAACAGAAACAAAAATTTTGAAAACAACGTAGATTTTGACTTTTTAAAATGAAAATTATTAAAAATGTGAGTTGTCTAAGGGAAGTTTTTTAGGGGTGCGTTCAAGTGGGTTCAAAACGGTCAGGTACTAAGCGGTTGCCTAGTTTAGTCTAAAATAGCTGAAAACAGCTTCAAAATCGGACCCTAAATAAAAAAGTTATCGATACTTTTATAATTTTTGTGTTCCCTTAGGTGGATTTTGGTACTTATAACGTTTATGAGAAATCACTAATATGTAAAAACAAACAGTTTTATTTTGAGCCAGACCCTCGACCGAGGTGTCCAGGGACGCGTCTCCGCGCGGGCTAGCTGATTATGAAATAAAACTTATTGTCGGTGGAACAAAAATTTTGAGTTATGGTCCAAAAACGTGGTTTTTTAGGAAAAAATTTCGAAAATCAACCCCCAACCTGAATTCGGGTACACGGATCGCGGACCAAATTTCAGGGATGAAGGATGAGTACTATTGCAACTATAATCTACTGAAACAGAAACAAAAATTTTGAAAACAACGTAGATTTTGACTTTTTAAAATGAAAATTATTAAAAATGTGAGTTGTCTAAGGGAAGTTTTTTAGGGGTGCGTTCAAGTGGGTTCAAAACGGTCAGGTACTAAGCGGTTGCCTAGTTTAGTCTAAAATAGCTGAAAACAGCTTCAAAATCGGACCCTAAATAAAAAAGTTATCGATACTTTTATAATTTTTGTGTTCCCTTAGGTGGATTTTGGTACTTATAACGTTTATGAGAAATCACTAATATGTAAAAACAAACAGTTTTATTTTGAGCCAGACCCTCGACCGAGGTGTCCAGGGACGCGTCTCCGCGCGGGCTAGCTGATTATGAAATAAAACTTATTGTCGGTGGAACAAAAATTTTGAGTTATGGTCCAAAAACGTGGTTTTTTAGGAAAAAATTTCGAAAATCAACCCCCAACCTGAATTCGGGTACACGGATCGCGGACCAAATTTCAGGGATGAAGGATGAGTACTATTGCAACTATAATCTACTGAAACAGAAACAAAAATTTTGAAAACAACGTAGATTTTGACTTTTTAAAATGAAAATTATTAAAAATGTGAGTTGTCTAAGGGAAGTTTTTTAGGGGTGCGTTCAAGTGGGTTCAAAACGGTCAGGTACTAAGCGGTTGCCTAGTTTAGTCTAAAATAGCTGAAAACAGCTTCAAAATCGGACCCTAAATAAAAAAGTTATCGATACTTTTATAATTTTTGTGTTCCCTTAGGTGGATTTTGGTACTTATAACGTTTATGAGAAATCACTAATATGTAAAAACAAACAGTTTTATTTTGAGCCAGACCCTCGACCGAGGTGTCCAGGGACGCGTCTCCGCGCGGGCTAGCTGATTATGAAATAAAACTTATTGTCGGTGGAACAAAAATTTTGAGTTATGGTCCAAAAACGTGGTTTTTTAGGAAAAAATTTCGAAAATCAACCCCCAACCTGAATTCGGGTACACGGATCGCGGACCAAATTTCAGGGATGAAGGATGAGTACTATTGCAACTATAATCTACTGAAACAGAAACAAAAATTTTGAAAACAACGTAGATTTTGACTTTTTAAAATGAAAATTATTAAAAATGTGAGTTGTCTAAGGGAAGTTTTTTAGGGGTGCGTTCAAGTGGGTTCAAAACGGTCAGGTACTAAGCGGTTGCCTAGTTTAGTCTAAAATAGCTGAAAACAGCTTCAAAATCGGACCCTAAATAAAAAAGTTATCGATACTTTTATAATTTTTGTGTTCCCTTAGGTGGATTTTGGTACTTATAACGTTTATGAGAAATCACTAATATGTAAAAACAAACAGTTTTATTTTGAGCCAGACCCTCGACCGAGGTGTCCAGGGACGCGTCTCCGCGCGGGCTAGCTGATTATGAAATAAAACTTATTGTCGGTGGAACAAAAATTTTGAGTTATGGTCCAAAAACGTGGTTTTTTAGGAAAAAATTTCGAAAATCAACCCCCAACCTGAATTCGGGTACACGGATCGCGGACCAAATTTCAGGGATGAAGGATGAGTACTATTGCAACTATAATCTACTGAAACAGAAACAAAAATTTTGAAAACAACGTAGATTTTGACTTTTTAAAATGAAAATTATTAAAAATGTGAGTTGTCTAAGGGAAGTTTTTTAGGGGTGCGTTCAAGTGGGTTCAAAACGGTCAGGTACTAAGCGGTTGCCTAGTTTAGTCTAAAATAGCTGAAAACAGCTTCAAAATCGGACCCTAAATAAAAAAGTTATCGATACTTTTATAATTTTTGTGTTCCCTTAGGTGGATTTTGGTACTTATAACGTTTATGAGAAATCACTAATATGTAAAAACAAACAGTTTTATTTTGAGCCAGACCCTCGACCGAGGTGTCCAGGGACGCGTCTCCGCGCGGGCTAGCTGATTATGAAATAAAACTTATTGTCGGTGGAACAAAAATTTTGAGTTATGGTCCAAAAACGTGGTTTTTTAGGAAAAAATTTCGAAAATCAACCCCCAACCTGAATTCGGGTACACGGATCGCGGACCAAATTTCAGGGATGAAGGATGAGTACTATTGCAACTATAATCTACTGAAACAGAAACAAAAATTTTGAAAACAACGTAGATTTTGACTTTTTAAAATGAAAATTATTAAAAATGTGAGTTGTCTAAGGGAAGTTTTTTAGGGGTGCGTTCAAGTGGGTTCAAAACGGTCAGGTACTAAGCGGTTGCCTAGTTTAGTCTAAAATAGCTGAAAACAGCTTCAAAATCGGACCCTAAATAAAAAAGTTATCGATACTTTTATAATTTTTGTGTTCCCTTAGGTGGATTTTGGTACTTATAACGTTTATGAGAAATCACTAATATGTAAAAACAAACAGTTTTATTTTGAGCCAGACCCTCGACCGAGGTGTCCAGGGACGCGTCTCCGCGCGGGCTAGCTGATTATGAAATAAAACTTATTGTCGGTGGAACAAAAATTTTGAGTTATGGTCCAAAAACGTGGTTTTTTAGGAAAAAATTTCGAAAATCAACCCCCAACCTGAATTCGGGTACACGGATCGCGGACCAAATTTCAGGGATGAAGGATGAGTACTATTGCAACTATAATCTACTGAAACAGAAACAAAAATTTTGAAAACAACGTAGATTTTGACTTTTTAAAATGAAAATTATTAAAAATGTGAGTTGTCTAAGGGAAGTTTTTTAGGGGTGCGTTCAAGTGGGTTCAAAACGGTCAGGTACTAAGCGGTTGCCTAGTTTAGTCTAAAATAGCTGAAAACAGCTTCAAAATCGGACCCTAAATAAAAAAGTTATCGATACTTTTATAATTTTTGTGTTCCCTTAGGTGGATTTTGGTACTTATAACGTTTATGAGAAATCACTAATATGTAAAAACAAACAGTTTTATTTTGAGCCAGACCCTCGACCGAGGTGTCCAGGGACGCGTCTCCGCGCGGGCTAGCTGATTATGAAATAAAACTTATTGTCGGTGGAACAAAAATTTTGAGTTATGGTCCAAAAACGTGGTTTTTTAGGAAAAAATTTCGAAAATCAACCCCCAACCTGAATTCGGGTACACGGATCGCGGACCAAATTTCAGGGATGAAGGATGAGTACTATTGCAACTATAATCTACTGAAACAGAAACAAAAATTTTGAAAACAACGTAGATTTTGACTTTTTAAAATGAAAATTATTAAAAATGTGAGTTGTCTAAGGGAAGTTTTTTAGGGGTGCGTTCAAGTGGGTTCAAAACGGTCAGGTACTAAGCGGTTGCCTAGTTTAGTCTAAAATAGCTGAAAACAGCTTCAAAATCGGACCCTAAATAAAAAAGTTATCGATACTTTTATAATTTTTGTGTTCCCTTAGGTGGATTTTGGTACTTATAACGTTTATGAGAAATCACTAATATGTAAAAACAAACAGTTTTATTTTGAGCCAGACCCTCGACCGAGGTGTCCAGGGACGCGTCTCCGCGCGGGCTAGCTGATTATGAAATAAAACTTATTGTCGGTGGAACAAAAATTTTGAGTTATGGTCCAAAAACGTGGTTTTTTAGGAAAAAATTTCGAAAATCAACCCCCAACCTGAATTCGGGTACACGGATCGCGGACCAAATTTCAGGGATGAAGGATGAGTACTATTGCAACTATAATCTACTGAAACAGAAACAAAAATTTTGAAAACAACGTAGATTTTGACTTTTTAAAATGAAAATTATTAAAAATGTGAGTTGTCTAAGGGAAGTTTTTTAGGGGTGCGTTCAAGTGGGTTCAAAACGGTCAGGTACTAAGCGGTTGCCTAGTTTAGTCTAAAATAGCTGAAAACAGCTTCAAAATCGGACCCTAAATAAAAAAGTTATCGATACTTTTATAATTTTTGTGTTCCCTTAGGTGGATTTTGGTACTTATAACGTTTATGAGAAATCACTAATATGTAAAAACAAACAGTTTTATTTTGAGCCAGACCCTCGACCGAGGTGTCCAGGGACGCGTCTCCGCGCGGGCTAGCTGATTATGAAATAAAACTTATTGTCGGTGGAACAAAAATTTTGAGTTATGGTCCAAAAACGTGGTTTTTTAGGAAAAAATTTCGAAAATCAACCCCCAACCTGAATTCGGGTACACGGATCGCGGACCAAATTTCAGGGATGAAGGATGAGTACTATTGCAACTATAATCTACTGAAACAGAAACAAAAATTTTGAAAACAACGTAGATTTTGACTTTTTAAAATGAAAATTATTAAAAATGTGAGTTGTCTAAGGGAAGTTTTTTAGGGGTGCGTTCAAGTGGGTTCAAAACGGTCAGGTACTAAGCGGTTGCCTAGTTTAGTCTAAAATAGCTGAAAACAGCTTCAAAATCGGACCCTAAATAAAAAAGTTATCGATACTTTTATAATTTTTGTGTTCCCTTAGGTGGATTTTGGTACTTATAACGTTTATGAGAAATCACTAATATGTAAAAACAAACAGTTTTATTTTGAGCCAGACCCTCGACCGAGGTGTCCAGGGACGCGTCTCCGCGCGGGCTAGCTGATTATGAAATAAAACTTATTGTCGGTGGAACAAAAATTTTGAGTTATGGTCCAAAAACGTGGTTTTTTAGGAAAAAATTTCGAAAATCAACCCCCAACCTGAATTCGGGTACACGGATCGCGGACCAAATTTCAGGGATGAAGGATGAGTACTATTGCAACTATAATCTACTGAAACAGAAACAAAAATTTTGAAAACAACGTAGATTTTGACTTTTTAAAATGAAAATTATTAAAAATGTGAGTTGTCTAAGGGAAGTTTTTTAGGGGTGCGTTCAAGTGGGTTCAAAACGGTCAGGTACTAAGCGGTTGCCTAGTTTAGTCTAAAATAGCTGAAAACAGCTTCAAAATCGGACCCTAAATAAAAAAGTTATCGATACTTTTATAATTTTTGTGTTCCCTTAGGTGGATTTTGGTACTTATAACGTTTATGAGAAATCACTAATATGTAAAAACAAACAGTTTTATTTTGAGCCAGACCCTCGACCGAGGTGTCCAGGGACGCGTCTCCGCGCGGGCTAGCTGATTATGAAATAAAACTTATTGTCGGTGGAACAAAAATTTTGAGTTATGGTCCAAAAACGTGGTTTTTTAGGAAAAAATTTCGAAAATCAACCCCCAACCTGAATTCGGGTACACGGATCGCGGACCAAATTTCAGGGATGAAGGATGAGTACTATTGCAACTATAATCTACTGAAACAGAAACAAAAATTTTGAAAACAACGCAGATTTTGACTTTTTAAAATGAAAATTATTAAAAATGTGAGTTGTCTAAGGGAAGTTTTTTAGGGGTGCGTTCAAGTGGGTTCAAAACGGTCAGGTACTAAGCGGTTGCCTAGTTTAGTCTAAAATAGCTGAAAACAGCTTCAAAATCGGACCCTAAATAAAAAAGTTATCGATACTTTTATAATTTTTGTGTTCCCTTAGGTGGATTTTGGTACTTATAACGTTTATGAGAAATCACTAATATGTAAAAACAAACAGTTTTATTTTGAGCCAGACCCTCGACCGAGGTGTCCAGGGACGCGTCTCCGCGCGGGCTAGCTGATTATGAAATAAAACTTATTGTCGGTGGAACAAAAATTTTGAGTTATGGTCCAAAAACGTGGTTTTTTAGGAAAAAATTTCGAAAATCAACCCCCAACCTGAATTCGGGTACACGGATCGCGGACCAAATTTCAGGGATGAAGGATGAGTACTATTGCAACTATAATCTACTGAAACAGAAACAAAAATTTTGAAAACAACGTAGATTTTGACTTTTTAAAATGAAAATTATTAAAAATGTGAGTTGTCTAAGGGAAGTTTTTTAGGGGTGCGTTCAAGTGGGTTCAAAACGGTCAGGTACTAAGCGGTTGCCTAGTTTAGTCTAAAATAGCTGAAAACAGCTTCAAAATCGGACCCTAAATAAAAAAGTTATCGATACTTTTATAATTTTTGTGTTCCCTTAGGTGGATTTTGGTACTTATAACGTTTATGAGAAATCACTAATATGTAAAAACAAACAGTTTTATTTTGAGCCAGACCCTCGACCGAGGTGTCCAGGGACGCGTCTCCGCGCGGGCTAGCTGATTATGAAATAAAACTTATTGTCGGTGGAACAAAAATTTTGAGTTATGGTCCAAAAACGTGGTTTTTTAGGAAAAAATTTCGAAAATCAACCCCCAACCTGAATTCGGGTACACGGATCGCGGACCAAATTTCAGGGATGAAGGATGAGTACTATTGCAACTATAATCTACTGAAACAGAAACAAAAATTTTGAAAACAACGTAGATTTTGACTTTTTAAAATGAAAATTATTAAAAATGTGAGTTGTCTAAGGGAAGTTTTTTAGGGGTGCGTTCAAGTGGGTTCAAAACGGTCAGGTACTAAGCGGTTGCCTAGTTTAGTCTAAAATAGCTGAAAACAGCTTCAAAATCGGACCCTAAATAAAAAAGTTATCGATACTTTTATAATTTTTGTGTTCCCTTAGGTGGATTTTGGTACTTATAACGTTTATGAGAAATCACTAATATGTAAAAACAAACAGTTTTATTTTGAGCCAGACCCTCGACCGAGGTGTCCAGGGACGCGTCTCCGCGCGGGCTAGCTGATTATGAAATAAAACTTATTGTCGGTGGAACAAAAATTTTGAGTTATGGTCCAAAAACGTGGTTTTTTAGGAAAAAATTTCGAAAATCAACCCCCAACCTGAATTCGGGTACACGGATCGCGGACCAAATTTCAGGGATGAAGGATGAGTACTATTGCAACTATAATCTACTGAAACAGAAACAAAAATTTTGAAAACAACGTAGATTTTGACTTTTTAAAATGAAAATTATTAAAAATGTGAGTTGTCTAAGGGAAGTTTTTTAGGGGTGCGTTCAAGTGGGTTCAAAACGGTCAGGTACTAAGCGGTTGCCTAGTTTAGTCTAAAATAGCTGAAAACAGCTTCAAAATCGGACCCTAAATAAAAAAGTTATCGATACTTTTATAATTTTTGTGTTCCCTTAGGTGGATTTTGGTACTTATAACGTTTATGAGAAATCACTAATATGTAAAAACAAACAGTTTTATTTTGAGCCAGACCCTCGACCGAGGTGTCCAGGGACGCGTCTCCGCGCGGGCTAGCTGATTATGAAATAAAACTTATTGTCGGTGGAACAAAAATTTTGAGTTATGGTCCAAAAACGTGGTTTTTTAGGAAAAAATTTCGAAAATCAACCCCCAACCTGAATTCGGGTACACGGATCGCGGACCAAATTTCAGGGATGAAGGATGAGTACTATTGCAACTATAATCTACTGAAACAGAAACAAAAATTTTGAAAACAACGTAGATTTTGACTTTTTAAAATGAAAATTATTAAAAATGTGAGTTGTCTAAGGGAAGTTTTTTAGGGGTGCGTTCAAGTGGGTTCAAAACGGTCAGGTACTAAGCGGTTGCCTAGTTTAGTCTAAAATAGCTGAAAACAGCTTCAAAATCGGACCCTAAATAAAAAAGTTATCGATACTTTTATAATTTTTGTGTTCCCTTAGGTGGATTTTGGTACTTATAACGTTTATGAGAAATCACTAATATGTAAAAACAAACAGTTTTATTTTGAGCCAGACCCTCGACCGAGGTGTCCAGGGACGCGTCTCCGCGCGGGCTAGCTGATTATGAAATAAAACTTATTGTCGGTGGAACAAAAATTTTGAGTTATGGTCCAAAAACGTGGTTTTTTAGGAAAAAATTTCGAAAATCAACCCCCAACCTGAATTCGGGTACACGGATCGCGGACCAAATTTCAGGGATGAAGGATGAGTACTATTGCAACTATAATCTACTGAAACAGAAACAAAAATTTTGAAAACAACGTAGATTTTGACTTTTTAAAATGAAAATTATTAAAAATGTGAGTTGTCTAAGGGAAGTTTTTTAGGGGTGCGTTCAAGTGGGTTCAAAACGGTCAGGTACTAAGCGGTTGCCTAGTTTAGTCTAAAATAGCTGAAAACAGCTTCAAAATCGGACCCTAAATAAAAAAGTTATCGATACTTTTATAATTTTTGTGTTCCCTTAGGTGGATTTTGGTACTTATAACGTTTATGAGAAATCACTAATATGTAAAAACAAACAGTTTTATTTTGAGCCAGACCCTCGACCGAGGTGTCCAGGGACGCGTCTCCGCGCGGGCTAGCTGATTATGAAATAAAACTTATTGTCGGTGGAACAAAAATTTTGAGTTATGGTCCAAAAACGTGGTTTTTTAGGAAAAAATTTCGAAAATCAACCCCCAACCTGAATTCGGGTACACGGATCGCGGACCAAATTTCAGGGATGAAGGATGAGTACTATTGCAACTATAATCTACTGAAACAGAAACAAAAATTTTGAAAACAACGTAGATTTTGACTTTTTAAAATGAAAATTATTAAAAATGTGAGTTGTCTAAGGGAAGTTTTTTAGGGGTGCGTTCAAGTGGGTTCAAAACGGTCAGGTACTAAGCGGTTGCCTAGTTTAGTCTAAAATAGCTGAAAACAGCTTCAAAATCGGACCCTAAATAAGAAAGATATCGATACTTTTATGTTTTGCTTGTTCCCTTAGGTGGATTTTGGTACTTATAACGTTTCTGAGAAATTGACTAATATGTAAAAACAAACAGTTTTATTTCGAGCTAGGCCCTCGACCGAGGTGTCCAGAGACGCGTCTCCACGCGGGCTAGCCGATTATGGAATAAAACTTACTGTGGTATGAACAAAAAATTTGGGTTATGGTCAAAAAACCTAGTTTTTGAGCAAAAAATTTCGAAAAACAACCCCCAACCTGAATTTGGGTACACGGATCGCGGACCAAATTTCAGGGATGAAGGATGAGTGCTATTGCAACTATAATCTACTGAAACAAAAACAAAAATTTTGAAAACAACGTAGATTTTGACTTTTTAAAATAAAAATTATTAAAAATGTGAGTTTTCTAAGGGAAGTTTTTTAAGGGTGCGTACAACGGGGTGCAAACCGGTCAGGTACTAAGCGGAAGCCTAGTTTTGTCTAAAATAGCTGAAAACAGCTTCAAAATCGGACCCTAAATAAGAAAGATATCGATTCGATGGTTAGGTTAGGTTAGGTTAGGTTAGGTTAGGTTAGGTTAGGTTAGGTTAGGTTAGGTTAGGTTAGGTTAGGTTAGGTTAGGTTAGGTTAGGTTAGGTTAGGTTAGGTTAGGTTAGGTTAGGTTAGGTTAGGTTAGGTTAGGTTAGGTTAGGTTAGGTTAGGTTAGGTTAGGTTAGGTTAGGTTAGGTTAGGTTAGGTTAGGTTAGGTTAGGTTAGGTTAGGTTAGGTTAGGTTAGGTTAGGTTAGGTTAGGTTAGGTTAGGTTAGGTTAGGTTAGGTTAGGTTAGGTTAGGTTAGGTTAGGTTAGGTTAGGTTAGGTTAGGTTAGGTTAGGTTAGGTTAGGTTAGGTTAGGTTAGGTTAGGTTAGGTTAGGTTAGGTTAGGTTAGGTTAGGTTAGGTTAGGTTAGGTTAGGTTAGGTTAGGTTAGGTTAGGTTAGGTTAGGTTAGGTTAGGTTAGGTTAGGTTAGGTTAGGTTAGGTTAGGTTAGGTTAGGTTAGGTTAGGTTAGGTTAGGTTAGGTTAGGTTAGGTTAGGTTAGGTTAGGTTAGGTTAGGTTAGGTTAGGTTAGGTTAGGTTAGGTTAGGTTAGGTTAGGTTAGGTTAGGTTAGGTTAGGTTAGGTTAGGTTAGGTTAGGTTAGGTTAGGTTAGGTTAGGTTAGGTTAGGTTAGGTTAGGTTAGGTTAGGTTAGGTTAGGTTAGGTTAGGTTAGGTTAGGTTAGGTTAGGTTAGGTTAGGTTAGGTTAGGTTAGGTTAGGTTAGGTTAGGTTAGGTTAGGTTAGGTTAGGTTAGGTTAGGTTAGGTTAGGTTAGGTTAGGTTAGGTTAGGTTAGGTTAGGTTAGGTTAGGTTAGGTTAGGTTAGGTTAGGTTAGGTTAGGTTAGGTTAGGTTAGGTTAGGTTAGGTTAGGTTAGGTTAGGTTAGGTTAGGTTAGGTTAGGTTAGGTTAGGTTAGGTTAGGTTAGGTTAGGTTAGGTTAGGTTAGGTTAGGTTAGGTTAGGTTAGGTTAGGTTAGGTTAGGTTAGGTTAGGTTAGGTTAGGTTAGGTTAGGTTAGGTTAGGTTAGGTTAGGTTAGGTTAGGTTAGGTTAGGTTAGGTTAGGTTAGGTTAGGTTAGGTTAGGTTAGGTTAGGTTAGGTTAGGTTAGGTTAGGTTAGGTTAGGTTAGGTTAGGTTAGGTTAGGTTAGGTTAGGTTAGGTTAGGTTAGGTTAGGTTAGGTTAGGTTAGGTTAGGTTAGGTTAGGTTAGGTTAGGTTAGGTTAGGTTAGGTTAGGTTAGGTTAGGTTAGGTTAGGTTAGGTTAGGTTAGGTTAGGTTAGGTTAGGTTAGGTTAGGTTAGGTTAGGTTAGGTTAGGTTAGGTTAGGTTAGGTTAGGTTAGGTTAGGTTAGGTTAGGTTAGGTTAGGTTAGGTTAGGTTAGGTTAGGTTAGGTTAGGTTAGGTTAGGTTAGGTTAGGTTAGGTTAGGTTAGGTTAGGTTAGGTTAGGTTAGGTTAGGTTAGGTTAGGTTAGGTTAGGTTAGGTTAGGTTAGGTTAGGTTAGGTTAGGTTAGGTTAGGTTAGGTTAGGTTAGGTTAGGTTAGGTTAGGTTAGGTTAGGTTAGGTTAGGTTAGGTTAGGTTAGGTTAGGTTAGGTTAGGTTAGGTTAGGTTAGGTTAGGTTAGGTTAGGTTAGGTTAGGTTAGGTTAGGTTAGGTTAGGTTAGGTTAGGTTAGGTTAGGTTAGGTTAGGTTAGGTTAGGTTAGGTTAGGTTAGGTTAGGTTAGGTTAGGTTAGGTTAGGTTAGGTTAGGTTAGGTTAGGTTAGGTTAGGTTAGGTTAGGTTAGGTTAGGTTAGGTTAGGTTAGGTTAGGTTAGGTTAGGTTAGGTTAGGTTAGGTTAGGTTAGGTTAGGTTAGGTTAGGTTAGGTTAGGTTAGGTTAGGTTAGGTTAGGTTAGGTTAGGTTAGGTTAGGTTAGGTTAGGTTAGGTTAGGTTAGGTTAGGTTAGGTTAGGTTAGGTTAGGTTAGGTTAGGTTAGGTTAGGTTAGGTTAGGTTAGGTTAGGTTAGGTTAGGTTAGGTTAGGTTAGGTTAGGTTAGGTTAGGTTAGGTTAGGTTAGGTTAGGTTAGGTTAGGTTAGGTTAGGTTAGGTTAGGTTAGGTTAGGTTAGGTTAGGTTAGGTTAGGTTAGGTTAGGTTAGGTTAGGTTAGGTTAGGTTAGGTTAGGTTAGGTTAGGTTAGGTTAGGTTAGGTTAGGTTAGGTTAGGTTAGGTTAGGTTAGGTTAGGTTAGGTTAGGTTAGGTTAGGTTAGGTTAGGTTAGGTTAGGTTAGGTTAGGTTAGGTTAGGTTAGGTTAGGTTAGGTTAGGTTAGGTTAGGTTAGGTTAGGTTAGGTTAGGTTAGGTTAGGTTAGGTTAGGTTAGGTTAGGTTAGGTTAGGTTAGGTTAGGTTAGGTTAGGTTAGGTTAGGTTAGGTTAGGTTAGGTTAGGTTAGGTTAGGTTAGGTTAGGTTAGGTTAGGTTAGGTTAGGTTAGGTTAGGTTAGGTTAGGTTAGGTTAGGTTAGGTTAGGTTAGGTTAGGTTAGGTTAGGTTAGGTTAGGTTAGGTTAGGTTAGGTTAGGTTAGGTTAGGTTAGGTTAGGTTAGGTTAGGTTAGGTTAGGTTAGGTTAGGTTAGGTTAGGTTAGGTTAGGTTAGGTTAGGTTAGGTTAGGTTAGGTTAGGTTAGGTTAGGTTAGGTTAGGTTAGGTTAGGTTAGGTTAGGTTAGGTTAGGTTAGGTTAGGTTAGGTTAGGTTAGGTTAGGTTAGGTTAGGTTAGGTTAGGTTAGGTTAGGTTAGGTTAGGTTAGGTTAGGTTAGGTTAGGTTAGGTTAGGTTAGGTTAGGTTAGGTTAGGTTAGGTTAGGTTAGGTTAGGTTAGGTTAGGTTAGGTTAGGTTAGGTTAGGTTAGGTTAGGTTAGGTTAGGTTAGGTTAGGTTAGGTTAGGTTAGGTTAGGTTAGGTTAGGTTAGGTTAGGTTAGGTTAGGTTAGGTTAGGTTAGGTTAGGTTAGGTTAGGTTAGGTTAGGTTAGGTTAGGTTAGGTTAGGTTAGGTTAGGTTAGGTTAGGTTAGGTTAGGTTAGGTTAGGTTAGGTTAGGTTAGGTTAGGTTAGGTTAGGTTAGGTTAGGTTAGGTTAGGTTAGGTTAGGTTAGGTTAGGTTAGGTTAGGTTAGGTTAGGTTAGGTTAGGTTAGGTTAGGTTAGGTTAGGTTAGGTTAGGTTAGGTTAGGTTAGGTTAGGTTAGGTTAGGTTAGGTTAGGTTAGGTTAGGTTAGGTTAGGTTAGGTTAGGTTAGGTTAGGTTAGGTTAGGTTAGGTTAGGTTAGGTTAGGTTAGGTTAGGTTAGGTTAGGTTAGGTTAGGTTAGGTTAGGTTAGGTTAGGTTAGGTTAGGTTAGGTTAGGTTAGGTTAGGTTAGGTTAGGTTAGGTTAGGTTAGGTTAGGTTAGGTTAGGTTAGGTTAGGTTAGGTTAGGTTAGGTTAGGTTAGGTTAGGTTAGGTTAGGTTAGGTTAGGTTAGGTTAGGTTAGGTTAGGTTAGGTTAGGTTAGGTTAGGTTAGGTTAGGTTAGGTTAGGTTAGGTTAGGTTAGGTTAGGTTAGGTTAGGTTAGGTTAGGTTAGGTTAGGTTAGGTTAGGTTAGGTTAGGTTAGGTTAGGTTAGGTTAGGTTAGGTTAGGTTAGGTTAGGTTAGGTTAGGTTAGGTTAGGTTAGGTTAGGTTAGGTTAGGTTAGGTTAGGTTAGGTTAGGTTAGGTTAGGTTAGGTTAGGTTAGGTTAGGTTAGGTTAGGTTAGGTTAGGTTAGGTTAGGTTAGGTTAGGTTAGGTTAGGTTAGGTTAGGTTAGGTTAGGTTAGGTTAGGTTAGGTTAGGTTAGGTTAGGTTAGGTTAGGTTAGGTTAGGTTAGGTTAGGTTAGGTTAGGTTAGGTTAGGTTAGGTTAGGTTAGGTTAGGTTAGGTTAGGTTAGGTTAGGTTAGGTTAGGTTAGGTTAGGTTAGGTTAGGTTAGGTTAGGTTAGGTTAGGTTAGGTTAGGTTAGGTTAGGTTAGGTTAGGTTAGGTTAGGTTAGGTTAGGTTAGGTTAGGTTAGGTTAGGTTAGGTTAGGTTAGGTTAGGTTAGGTTAGGTTAGGTTAGGTTAGGTTAGGTTAGGTTAGGTTAGGTTAGGTTAGGTTAGGTTAGGTTAGGTTAGGTTAGGTTAGGTTAGGTTAGGTTAGGTTAGGTTAGGTTAGGTTAGGTTAGGTTAGGTTAGGTTAGGTTAGGTTAGGTTAGGTTAGGTTAGGTTAGGTTAGGTGGTTAGGTTAGGTTAGGTGTTAGGTTAGGTTAGGTTAGGTTAGGTTAGGTTAGGTTAGGTTAGGTTAGGTTAGGTTAGGTTAGGTTAGGTTAGGTTAGGTTAGGT